>JAPMOR010036694.1:1180244-1227289 GCA_026543865.1 Argiope aurantia
TGTGTGTGTGTGTGTGTGTGTGTGTGTGTGTGTGTGTGTGTGTGTGTTGGCGCTCTACAGACCAGACCATTCAACCTACAGCTACCAAATTTGGCACGTGTATACCTTGGAGGCCGGGAATGTGCACCTGGGGGTTATTTTTTCGAATTTTTAACTAGAATTTTATTTATTTAAAAATTAAGCGAAATTTTGACATATTTCTGCTATAACTGCCGAAAATATTACCGCACAAAAAAGATTTTTACATGAAGTTAAAGATCAAAAATTTATCTTTTAAATGATACTAATGTTTTAATCTTAAAATAAAATTTCTATTTTTAATGAATTTTTAAATAAATATTTTAACTATGTTTTTCAATAATTTTTTTCATCAAAAATAAAAATGAGGATTAAGCACGTTTCGCATTCATGAGAAAAAAATAGCTTTTTTCAAAGTGTTGCCATCACATTGATTAAAGCTCTAACTGAAAATAAATTAAATCTTTTTGGAAATGAAATCTGCAAAATTATAATTTTCGACAAGTGTCTGTAAGAAATGAAACAAATATGAAATATTATTTTTTCTAAAAAATAAATTCAAGAAAAATTATTTTATGATCTTTTACACTCTCCATACAGGGTGTTTATTCAGTCCCCGATCGATTTTGATATTTAATGACTCATAAAATAATGAAGATGTAAACAAACTTATGGCATTTATACATGGAATAACTCATATTTTTTCCTTTTCAGGTTTGAATATTTTTACTTTAGTAAATATCGTCTGCGCGTGTTTTTAATTTCAGATAATTTCATTTTCCAGTCTAAATATCTGTACTTTTCTAAATATCGTCTGCTTATTAATTGCATTTTTCTCTCTTTTGTTTTTGGCAACTATTGAAATGTTATGTTTACTTTTGATGTGTTTGTTCTATGTATGTATTCTATCTATGTCTTTTGTATGTGATGTTTTATTCGATCGGATATTAAGGAGAATGCATACACCACAAGAGAAAGCACAGATTTTATGGTGGTCATAGAGTTAATTTCCAATCAACTAAATCACTGACTTTTAAGAGTTAATTTCAAATAACTTAAACTGACTGATTTATGAAGATTTGAATATCACTATTCAATAAAAAAAGGATAATTTTAGATTTTTCATCGATCGTTTCAAAGAAAATACGCCAATAAGCGCGCAGGTTTCTGAAGATTAATTGGCCTAAGATTATGAAAATGGTGAGTTTTTCTAAATTTTTAACATTTAAAACTTCATAAATAAGTCTTAGTTGATTGTGGAAAATAGAAACATTCATTCATTTATTTAAAATTTGGTGTGTCCAAAATATTTATCAGAATATGTTACCTTACTGCATTAAATTTAGATTTCATAATTTTTGAAACATATTTATAGGCAGGAACAAAATGTTATTATTGATTTCATTTCAATCCTTTTGAAAGCAAAACTAAAAACTGAATTTTATACTGAATCTCAGAAATTTTTGTTGAATTATTGTTTGAGATATTACATAAACTATGAAAAATATTTTGTAGTTCACATAAGACTTACATACCGAGCGATTCTGTTTGCAATACTCATATTCAATAATAATAATAATTAATAAATAACAATAAAGATTATTAATAAAATAAAACGCTTGGTTTTATTAAAAAAATATCTTAATATTAATTGCAATTTCGTCATTTACATTTTTAATTAAAGTTGAAGTTTTACCGGAAATGGCAACAAATTAGCAAAATATATATAGTAAATTGAACGAAACGATCTAAACAATATAAGTTTGGTATGACTATCAAAATTTGAAGATTAAAAATGTTTTGTTTGAGAATATTTTAAGAGACCAGTTACTTAAAATGTTTAATTGAAAATTGTAGCGAGCGGTAATACTGGCGAACCGGCTGGTCGCCAAAGGCGGCTAGTATTTTATAAATGCCAAATAGAGCTTTATAATGATATAAAACATTTCGATTTAGCTATATAAAAAAAGTAATGCAAATGCCGAAATGAATTATTACCTTAAATATATAATCAACGAGTTCCTATTATTGTCCTTCCAAAATTCATCCCTTCACTGCTTTGCTTTTGAGAAAATTCCAGAAGGAAATAAATCGTTTGGGACAAAAGAATTTTTTCACATGCTAATCCTGATCTTTTACTGATATTTTAATAGATTATCAGGTTAACTTTTCAGGCTAACTTCATGCATTTAGATTTCTATCTATAAAAAGGAAATCAGTTAATATAAAACAATAAAAGAAAAAAATACTAATGCATAGATTTTATGCCTCATAATACATTAGAGAAGGTTTACGAATAATTTAAATATTTCTTTCAGGCAGAATATTTAATGTCAGATATGTTATGTGTGAAATTGGCTTTTAATTAATTTTTTTTAACTTGCTTTACTGACTATCTATCTTTTGGGAATAAAGGATTCGAAATTTCCGAGCTTAACAATTATTTTTTCCTCTCATGTAATCAGTTCAAAAGTCTAGTGGTGATGAAAATTATGAATCCAAGATGTGCCTTTGGCGATGATTTGGAAATTTTTATAAATATAAAAAAAATCTAAGTAATGAGTATTCAGTGAGGAAAAAAAATCAATTCTGAATTAGAAGTGACTATCTATCATAAATATTTTAGAATTGAAATAAAATCATTTTTTTTGGAATAACATTTTAAATTAGTAAAGCTAATGGAGAAATTAGATATTTTTAACTAAAATAAAAAGATTTCGATATTTATTTATAATTTATAGAAATATAATATACAGAAAAAGCAATAATAAATTTCGAAATATTCGGAAAGTATTAAAAATAACTTTTTTTTTGATAATTTTATATTTATGAATAGTTTAATATTTTATTACTGTACTAGCCGCCTTTGGCGACCAGCCGGTTCGCCAGTATTACCGCTCGCTACAATTTTCAAATAAATATTTTAAGTAACTGGTCTCTTAAAGGATTCTAAAACAAAACTTTTTTAATCTTCAAATTTTGATAGTCATACCAAACTTATATTGTTTAGATCGTTTCGTTCAATTTACTATATATATTTTGCTAATTTGTTGCCATTTCCGGTAAAACTTCAACTTTAATTAAAAATGTAAATGACGAAATTGCAATTAATATTAAGATATTTTTTAATAAAACCAAGCGTTTTATTTTATTAATAATCTTTATTGTTATTTATTAATTATTATTATTATTGAATATGAGTATTGCAAACAGAATCGCTCGGTATGTAAGTCTTATGTGAACTACAAAATATTTTTCATAGTTTATGTAATATCTCAAACAATAATTCAACAAAAATTTCTGAGATTCAGTATAAAATTCAGTTTTTAGTTTTGCTTTCAAAAGGATTGAAATGAAATCAATAATAATATTTTGTTCCTGCTTATAAATATATTTCAAAAATTATAAAGTCTAAATTTAATGCAGTAAGGTATCATATTCTGATAAATATTCTGGGCACACCAAATTTTAAATAAATGAATGAATGTTTCTATTTTCCACGATCAACTAAGACTTATTTATGAAGTTTTAAATGTTAAAAATTTAGAAAAACTCACCATTTTCATAATCTTAGGCCAATTAATCTTGAGAAACCTGCGCGCTTATTGGCGTATTTTCTTTGAAACGATCGATGAAAAATCTAAAATTATCCTCTTTTTATTGAATAATGATATTCAAATCTTCATAAATCAGTCAGTTTAAGTGATTTGAAATTAACTCTTAAAAGTCAGTGATTTAGTTGATTGGAAATTAACTCTATGACCACCATAAAATCTGTGCTTTCTCTTGTGGTGTATGCATTCTCCTTAATATCCGATCGAATAAAACATCACATACAAAAGACATAGATAGAATACATACATAGAACAAACACATCAAAAGTAAACATAACATTTCAATAGTTGCCAAAAACAAAAGAGAGAAAAATGCAATTAATAAGCAGACGATATTTAGAAAAGTACAGATATTTAGACAGGAAAATGAAATTATCTGAAATTAAAAACACGCGCAGACGATATTTACAAAAGTAAAAATATTCAAACCTGAGAAGGAAAATATATGAGTTATTCCATCAATAAATGCCATAAGTTTGTTTACATCTTCATTATTTTATGAGTCATTAAATATCAAAATGGATCCGGGACTGAATAAACACCCTGTATAGAGAGTGTAAAAGATCATAAAATAATTTTTCTTGAATTTTTTTTTAGAAAAAATAATATTTCATATTTGTTTCATTTCTTACAGACACTTGCCGAAAATTATAATTTTGCAGATTTCATTTCCAAAAAAATTTAATTTATTTTCAGTTAGAGCTTTAATCAATATGATGGCAACACTTTGAAAAAAGCTATTTTTTTCTCATGAATGCGAAACGTGCTTAATCCTCATTTTTATTTTTGACGAAAAAAATTATTGAAAAACATAGTTAAAATATTTATTTAAAAATTCATTAAAAATAGAAATTTTATTTTAAGTTTAAAATAGTAGTATCATTTAAAAGATACATTTTTGATCTTTAACTTTATGTAAAAATCTTTTTTGTGCGGTAACATTTTCGGAAGTTATAGCAGAAATACGTCAAAATTTTGCTTATTTTTTAAATAAATAAAATTCTAGTTAAAAATTTGAAAAAATAACCCCCAGGTGCACATTCCCGGCCTCCAAGATATACACGTGCCAAATTTGGTAGCTGTAGGTTGAATGGTCTGGTCTGTAGAGCGCCAACACACACACACACACACACACACACACACACACACACACATTGAGCTTTATTATAAGTATAGATATAGATTTATTTATTATGCTTTGAAGTGTTCTGAAACCTCGAATGAAAGGCATAACGTGGGGTTTGGATTTATTATACTTAATTTTTTTCTTAAAAAAATATTGCCTCTTCAAATTATACTTGTGAGTTTTACTTTCTTATATCTTTTAAATGATTTGGAAGCTATTTAAAATTGGAAATCTCATTATATATTTTGAAGCGTTCAGAATATGTTTTTGAAAAATTCTGAAATAATATACTAACAATCCACTCTTTATACTCCAATACGAAAGTTCGAATAAATTTGGGGATGGATCATTAATACATTTTTGGAATTGCGTACTTTGCATAAATATTTTAAAATCTTTTTTATCGAGTAATTCAAAAATAAAAGTAGTCTTGATTCAGTTTAAATCGGAAATCTAAAATTATAATATCTAATATTGCAGCTAATTAGTTTCAAAGAATTTCAGGTCATAAACCTTAACTAGAAAAAAAAGCGATGATTGAAAATGAAAAGCATATAATATTAGAATAATCTCCAAAAAGAGAGCCTTTAAAATGATGTTATCAAAATTCTAAAGGAATTTAGCACGACATCTTAATGAAATGACATTTATTACCTACTTTAGTGTAAAAGACCTGGAATTTTTTTAATTAAAATTTTTATTATGATTTTTCTTATTACATCGTTGCACACTGAAAAAAGGAACATAATTGAAGTGGTGGATTTTGAATAGTGGAGTTACAGAAATTCACATTTTAAAGTCATTAAACTGTTTAACGAAATTTTGCTTTTTGAGTTTTCTATTTAGAAAAATATAAGAAGAAGCGGCACATATCTTTGAGAGGGGAAAAACTTCTCAAAGTATAGCATTTTAACTTCAATATCGATTTTCTGTTGTTGCTCATAATCAAGCATATTCGTTTCTTTTACACAGTTTTTGAAAGAAAGAAGGAAAAAAGATTTTAGACGAATGGAGGTTTTAAACGGTTTTCCATTCAGGCGTATTTTTTTTAAATAAGTATAATATTTGAAAATGACTAAATATAAGGAAAGATACTTATTGATAAATAAAAATTAGTTAAAAATAATTCTCTCGAAAATTTTTGTAAATAAGTTATTAAAACAAAACAAATAAGTATTTATCTAATTGTTATCTATGCATATTAATTTTAATATAATTAATATGCATAATTATATTAAATAATTTTTAATATATCTTTATTTTATTATTTCAGTGCAGCTACAATAGTAACAGAGCCAACAATGGAGTAGAAACAATGGAGTTCAGTTTTAATTAATTTCAAATTAGTAATTGCTCAACTATAAATTCTTTGTTAAGATTTATTTACATCAAGCAGAAAATTCTAATTTGCATTTTTCTTAATAATTAAAGCATCTAAAATTAATTAAAAAAAGGAAAAATTAAATTGTGCCGAAAGACATTGTTACATAATGTAGTGTTTATCACTTCTTTCTCTGTCTTCCTCATGACTTTTCGCTAGTTGCCGTAAGATCGATTGTAATCTACTAAAAGAAGTTTCTAATACTCCAGCTTTGAAATTTAAATTTTTGTTCACGACTATTTTAAGGGTGTACCGTATATCAGGCTTCCGGTAAAACTTCAAATGTCCGGCAGCACTGCTGCCGGAAAAAGACCTAGTTAGAACTGGATTATTGAAGCCTGAAAATAATCGTTACACGAGATAGATGTTCAACGCTCTCAAATTCCTGCGGATTTGAATGCAGGCTCATCAACAAGTGACGGCGTACATACTGTGCAACGTACCCTAATTGAAATGGATTTTTGCAGCCGCAGACCATCTCGTGTACCATTTTTGACTCAACGGTACAAAGCTCTGCACCTTGCCTCGGCTCGCCAACACCGTCATTAGGTTCTTAATATTTGGAAAAATGTTTTCTGGTCTAACGAGTCACGTTTCCAATTATATCAGGACAGATGGCCGAATATGGGTGTGTGGAAAAACAAATGAATCCATGGATCCCTCATGTCTAAAAGGAACTGTTCAAGCTGTGGAGGCTCTGTGATGGTATAGGGCGTGTGTAGTTGGCATGAAATGGGGCAATCGATGCATCTAGACCATGACAGGTCAGCTGTATGTTAATATCCGTTCTGACTACCTACATCCATTCATGTCCTCTGTGCATTCCGATGGAAGTGGGCAATTCCAATAGGATAATGCGCCACCCCACAGATCTACAGTAGCTACGAGTGTCTTGAGGAGCTCATTTCTGAATTTCATTCCCTCTCTTTGTCACATAATTCCTCTGACTTGAACGTTATTGAGCATATCTGGAATGGTTTGCAACGTGCTGTTCTTAGGAGGTTTTACCCATTTCGTACTCCCATGGTTTTGTGGACTGCCCTGGAGGAATCATGGTGTGAACTGTCTATAGAATATCTTCATAAATTAGTTGAATCCATGCTACGCCGTGTTGCGGCACTTCTCCGTGCTCGTGGGAGATTCTACACGAGATTAGATTGTTGTATCAATTTTTCTGTCTCTTCAGTGTATATATTAGAATTAGACATTTCTTGTTAAAAACAATTAAAGTATAACAATTTAAATAAAGATATGGCTTCATTTCTATTAATTAGTAAGTAATTCTATTGTTAAAAGTAATTATGAGAGGATATTCGCGTATGAAAGAAATATTTGATATTTCTGTTTTCGTATTCGCACAAACTTTCAGATAGGCAAAAATATTAATTCAAGCAACCTTTGTGGATATTTTAATAATTCTATAACATATAAATAAAATTAAATGTTAGATTTTCAATTGACTACTACTTGAACCGAAAGGCAGTGATTTCTAAAATATATTTTCCCATCTGGTGAGATTTATCATGCTATGAGTTGACACGAATAAAATAAAATAATTATTTTTACCTTTTAAATCACTTGCAAATCATATAGTTAATCAAATCCATATTAAATCAAAAGCGAATAAAAATATGTCCTTAAACTGTGCTTTACGGATATTTCCAGAAATGGATATCTCAGAAATAATGAGAGATTTAGATTGTCTGCTTCAAGTCTTCATTCATTAATCACACGGAGAAGAGATACAATATATTTCCTCTCTAATTTTTGAAAAAGAAAATTGTTTCGAACATACAGTCTGAAATGCATCATAATTAGATTTTAGGATTGATTTGTTTCTTAGGAAACTATTTTTAAAAATATTCTCTTTATTATATCATTGTTTAACTATAGATAGGAAAAAGCATTTATTATCATTGCAACATGAAACTATATGTTCGTAAATATTAAAACTATATTGAAACTATTGCTGTAAAATATATTCAAAATATTCTTAACAATTACTAAAATTTTTTTTTGCCCAAATAGAACTGATAACTAAAAAGTTACTGCTTAGAATCTAAATTGATGTTAAAAACCTATTTCAGCAATGTTTTGTTTCAATGCTACTGAGGAAAAACTTCTTTACAATTATGAAGAATCCTTTTTTAGTGAGCAATCTACTGTGCAAGAAGTAACTGCAACCAAATTAGGATAATTTTAAAAATACACACGGCAGAGTGTGTTGCGCACTTTTTAATTTTGAATGATGATGGGTTTGACAGAGCGGTTTACAACATAGAGATTTATAAAAATTCGGAGATTTGTAATATGGGCAACTTTTATGACGATTGTAGTACTACATAAAATAAAAACAAATATATGTTGAAAACATAACAAAAAATATAGCATAAAGTACAAAATATATATTGAAAAAATATTTATAGTATTACTTCAGAGATTCTCAACCTGTGGGGCGCCCCCCCTAGGGGGGAGCGAGCACACTAGAGGGGGGCGAGAATATACAAGTGAAAATATTATTTAAAAAATTGATTAACTCACTGAAAGGAAAACACACATACACATAGAAAACAAAATACATTTTGGCATATTTAATAACTTATTAAAGTAAAAAAACTTACTAAATCAAAACATACTAAATTAAAAACAAATTTTATAATTATCAATGTCTTTCTTGGACCTGTCTTGCAAAGCAAAGTTTTTCGAAGGAAGGCTTACTATTAGAAATAGCCACTCTCCGTTCTGTTTCTATATATTGTCTTCAAAGAAGCCACAGCAGAAAATCCAGTTTCAAGAAAGTTGGATGTTGAAAATGGTAAGAATGTGAAATACCCTTGTTTTATTTGCAGAAAAATCTTCCTTACTCCTGTCCAAAATTGTCTTTTAGTTTCGTCACTTATCGTAAAGTCTATGAATTTTTTTTCCTCATCAATTGAGAGTCCTTCGGAAGTCTTATGAAATGGATCCCTAACCCACTTGTAATTTGCTATCAGTTTGTCGTCAGCAAGAAAACTTTAAAAAATTCTTTACCAACATGGATAAAAGATTTTCAATGGTTACAAAACAACTTTTACATATTCTTCGTCAGCCTTGTAAGTTTTAGTACAATCATCCACATTTGCAAGCATTGTTAGGTTTTTTACTTTAAATTTCTGCTATACAATTCCAATTTTCTATAAAAATCATTAACTTTATCACTTGTATCCAACATAAACTGCGTAAAAAAGTTTCCGTAAGTAGCTATGACTGTTAAAGTTTTATTTTTGGCACAAAATATTTTGTTATGAAAATGAAAATTTTAAAATTGGTTTAACACAATATCATTTATTATTTATGAATATTATAAAGGAAAAACTATGACGAAAATTAAATATTTAAATTGAAAGAAAAATAAAAAAATGCCACTAATAAGGAACAAAAAAGTTTCCGTACGGTATTTATATAGTACATGAAAAACCTTTTTCATGCTGACCAACTTGCCTTTAATGATCGGTAGGCCTTCCTTTGGCCTTTATCACTTCTCTCAAATGTCGTGGCATAATCCCCATAAGTTTTTTTGTTGTTTCTGGTGAAATACGACTCCAAATGTCTTGAATGACCCTTTTGAGTTCATCCTTGTTCTTTGTACTGTATTTTTTTTAGTTCAAGACCGATTTCTTCCAATAAATGTCCTATAAGGATGAAATTGGGTGACGGGAAGGGATATGAAGCTGTTTTTTTAACATTATAGAGATATTACTCCTGACAAATCTTGGAGGTGTGCTTAAGATCGTTGTCCTGTTGAAAAGTAAAGTCTATTCCAAGGGACAGTTCATCTGCATTGGTTAAAACGTTTTGTTTTAGAATGCCAAGATGTATGTACCTATACATATTTCCATTTACAAAACATAAATTTCCGACACCAGCAGCACTTATGCACCACCATACTATATTCCAATCATCACCGTGCTTCACAGTTCCACATAAATTCTAAAGTGACATATGCTGTTTTGATTTCCTCCAGATCATAACTCGATCATCTGACCCACGGATATTAAATTTTGATTCCTCACTAAAAAGGACCGATCCCCAAAAAGATAGAGGCTTGTTTGTAAACTTCTTCTTGTATATGCTTCTTTGTAAACTCGAGACGCTTTTTCTGTAGCAGAGACTAATAACAGGCTTCTTATGGGTCCCACATCCATTATAACCTTTTTTTAAATGACATTTCTTACAATTTAAGATGCGAATTTAATGTTGTAATTAACCGTTAAATTAGTTGCAAGTTGAGGTGCACTAATCCGAGGGATTATCTTGCACCTTACACATATTTCTTTTATGCAAGCGATTTAACTACGGAGTTCTTCCGAATCGATCTCTATCCTCAAATATTTACACGTCACGGTATGTTTCAATAATATACTGCACTGTAGACTTTGGTTTGTAAGTCATTTCACTGATTTTTTTTTTAAATAATCTATTTTTTTCGCAACAGAATCACTAACTCTCGAATGGATTTCTAAATTTCCATTTTAAGACGACCAGCGAAACATTGGAATTAAACAACTGTTGTTATGTCGTATTCTTCACTCTGATAAACCATCAAAATTCCAATATTTACTATGGATTAGTTGTAGAGCACGTCAGGAAGAATTGGTATATTGCGTACGGAAACTTTTTTTGCACGATAATTCGTCATTTATCTTACAAATTGCAAACGGACTTGCTGAGTCTTGTAAAAAAGAGAAATTTACTATGAAATTCCCTTTTAAAGACTCATATTAACAATATATAAGTAGTTTATAAAGATAAAAAGCAAAGATTAGAAATTATGCTAGTTCATTTTTATTTTAGTCTTCCGTACGGAAACTTTTTTTACCCACTGTATGTATATTTGTTACTTGGAGTTGAAGATTCAAGTTATTTAATTTCTCGAATATGTCGACCAAGTACCTTAATTTCATCACAAGTAAACCATCTCGAAAATTCTTGGCCTCCGGTCTGTTTTCTTTTTCCAGGAAAATGGCGATTTCTTCTTTTTATTCATAAACACGTTGCAAAAATTTCCCACGTGATGACCATCTTATCTCGCAATAAAATAGTAATGCTGAATGTATTGAAACCCACATCTTTACAAAGTGCGGAAAAGATTCTCGAATTCAGGGGTCTCAGTTTTATATAATTTACTACAGTTACAACCGTAGTAAACACAATATTCAGACCAGGACTCATTGCTTTAGAAGCCAAAGCTTCTCTGTGGCACGCAACTTCGAGAAAAGCTGACACTGTACATCTTCGGTTATATCGCCAATTCAACGAGAAACCGTATCATTTGAAAGAGGTATGGACTGCAATTGTTTTGAAAAATTGTCTCCAAACATTGTTTCTACAATCTCAATTATTGCTGGTAAAATAAGCTCTTCACCAATGGTGTGAGGTTTTCTACATCTGGCTATTTTATATGAACTTTGTAAGATGCAATTAAAGCTTTTTTATTCACAGACAAAGTTACTTTAAAAATGATTTTTGCTTTTTATATGATTTTAATTTTAATTCGAAGAATTCTCTGGGTTTGTTGACGTACTCACTATGAAGAGTTTCCAAATGTCGTTTAAGTTCATTAGGTTTCATGCTGCCTGCGGCCAACATTTTTGAGCAAATGACAGGGTCCTTTCTTCTTCATTTACTTCAGCACTGGTAAACCCAAAATTTAAGTATTCTTGAGAATATTTTCTTGATTTTATTTCCGGAACCACGCTCGTCTGTGTACTTGTTGATGCTTGACTATCGTCTAATGCTTGCTTACTTCCGCTTAAAAATTGATCCATGAGTCTGCATAAATCTACTGCCGTGAATATTTAATATGGTGAATTGCAATTAACACGAAAACACATATAACATACACATTCACTATAGATTCTATAGCGATAAAAGGATCGACTCGAATGAGACTGGGTGGAATTGAAACTTGCGGTATCGAACATTTTCCTTCTTCCAATCAGAAAACATTTGCTCTGTGCATGCTCGAGACGGCATAGGTCATGTGGATTCCCTTCCACAAACATTGCTTATTTTTTTAACTTTTGTTTAGTCATGCTTCGGTTTTATTTCTTTTATTATTCGAAAAAATGTATTCCCAGTTTCTAAATTTAGCTCATCCCGTCTAGGTTAACTTTCATTAACGACTTTTTTACTTTCATATTCTTTTAACGTTATCTCCCTGTTTGGCTTTCATTTCAAATATAATATTTAAATTTTCCCCGCTTTCATTCTTTCATCTGTTTACTGCCGGCTTGTCCAAAATGCAAGACGTGGCTTCTCGCCAAAGTTGGCTCGCTTTTACTCTTGTTTTGGCAGTTAGTTAAAAATAATCAATACATATTATTGTTGTATACATTTTATTATAAGCGAGGCGCGCGATGAAAAGTATGATTGAAAACTGGGCCGCAAATACCGTAAGGTTGAGAAACGCTGTATTACTTTATTAAAATTAAATGCAGTGTCTTCATTTGATTTTGTTAAGACAATTGTAAAGCCTTAAACTCAAATTTCTGGCTGAACTAAAATGCATTTTTGATATAAAACTACCTTTCGACTTTATATTCAAAATTTATTTTTCTTTGGCTAATTACCAAAGTAAAAAGCCGTTTTTCGAAATCGATTCTCTTTGAAACCTTGAAAAAAAGTATAAAAACAGAAATAAATAAATTCGCATTATCTTTTCAAGATGAGTGTTAGTCTACCCTTTATTTGCTTTAGAGATCTTGCAAAATTCTGTTAACGAAGAATTGTCAGATGATGTCTTTAAAAAAATCTTAAAATTTGATCGCTTTTGAGATTTTTACAATTGCGGTTTGTTAAGGCTCATAATACTTGAAAGCAATTTAAAAGACTGGAGCTTTTATTCACGTTCAATGGAGAGATTACCTGTTGCGATCTGTAGAAAGAATGAATTACATAAATAGTAACAAAGTAATTAAAATTATTTCGAAAAAGAAGAATTATGTTTTCATAAGGTAATATATCGGAATAATAGGTTCAAAAACTTGGATCTTGCTGAATTTCAACTTTCGGAATTACATTTCATTTCCTTTTTCAGAGATTGAGTTTGTGTTATATTGAATTTAGGCGATGTCGTTACATTTCATGGTTTAATCCGAGTGCTTGGACTACACATTTGTGGAAAAATTTGTGACGTTGCTATTATAATTTGATGATTCGAAGATAGCTGTTTCTAGATGATTTGAAGATAGCTAAGAATTATATGCTACCTAATTATCACAAAGAGTGAGATCCGAGCGTCGTATATTGATTGCTGGGATCTCAATTCCTGTGATTTTTGCTTATGAAATTCTTAGAAAATTATGATTTACAATGAGAACGTTGATAATCTAATTAGCCTGAAAAATTTCAGTATGCTGCAAGTCCGGAAAATTAATGCATTTTTCTAAAAAAATTCTCGAGAAGCCATTTCACGTAAACGTAAACAACAATGATGTCAAAATAAATGTGCTGATAAACAGAAAATTTTGTAATTAACTAGGTAAATTATATGAATAGCACTATTTGTCAGTGAATGACAAAAATTAGAGGAAAAAAGTTCGGAAGATAATTGGACATTTTTTTTTATGTCTGTAGAAGTCCTATGTTTGTAGTTATATCTAGAGAAAAATGTGGTTATATTGATCGAACTTAGCTTTTATGATTGTTCTCAAAGCATCTTAAAAATTTATTAACATTATTTACTATATTAATTTTTTTTCGAGAATAAGTGCCTTGATGATTGATTTGACAAAATTTTGCATATATTTCTTAGCTAATAATTATTTTGTATAGCTTCTTTCAATGGGATTAGTCATAGTATGTTATATAAATCTTGATATATAATCAGTCATTTCTGAAGTTTAAATTAATTCAATGTTACAAATGAACTCAGTTATAAGATTAATAACCATTATCATTTTATGGATCAGCCTCATGGACAATTTATCAATTATGATGTAATAATTAATATCAAGAAAGTACAATTTTAGATGAAATATTTACAAAAATAACTGAAACTATTTAAAAAAAAAATTGAGTAACTTTTGGATAAATAACTACATTTAGCCGAGAGACAAAAGAACCCCGTTCTTTCTGAATAGCTGGATCTAATTGTAAATAAGTTCTATCGCAAAATTTTTGTTCCTTAGGGGGAACATTTAATTCATTCAGCTGAAAAATAAATATTCTCTGCTTTCATGAAATATTAGAAAAAAGTTATTCCATTTTTTAAGGAAACAAATAAATTATTATTAAAAATTACTACTAATTAGAAATTTAACAAAAAATATCTGCTTATAAAAATGAAAAAGTTGAATGATTATATTTATAAACTGTTTTATTTATATATGTCACTTTTGTGAAAGCGCATCATTACGGTAACGGAAATGCTTGAGAAATATTTGCTCCTTTTAACCGAATTAATAGTCAAAATAAATCATAACGAGAAAAATTTATGAAATCAAATAAAATTGGAAATTAAGTAAGCTTGTTATATATGCAATGTACAATTGATTATCATGTTTCAAAATTTAAAATCCTTTTATGAATTAAACACATATACTAATGCAACATGTATGCTTTTTTTTAACTGAATTAATGATCAAAATAAATTACAACGAGAAAAAAAAATAATAAATACAAAATTAGGCTGTCAATTATATAAGTTAATTTCACGTACAAGATCAAATTCGTTATTATTTAAAAAAATGTAAAAATGGAATTTAGGAATTAACTACATATTCCAATACAACATTTCATGCTAAAACTTAAAAAAAAATGCCAAAAATAGACATTAACAATAATACTCATTTTTCCTCAAGTTTTCTTTAAATGTAAATAATACTCAAAAAATGTTTTTGTTATTTAAAAAAAAATATTTTTGTATTATAAGTATTTAAATATTCAATTTAAGAAAAGGAGAAAAGTAATGTTGCGAATCTAATATACATAGAAATTAGAAAATAAAAAATTGTCTTTTCATTATTCATCGTAAATTTTTTTCACGTTGCTACTACCATGCAAATATTAACAATAATAATTTTTTTTCCGTCTCTTTTGATTATTCCGAAGATTTTTCCGGGCGAAGCATTAATTGCTAGAAATCAGAAAAATTTCGCAGATTTTATTCCCAAAAGACAAGGTAATCAGCAAAGCCTGATAAAAACATTAACCAAAAACCAATTTCACAGTAATATTTCATATATTAAACATTTTTGCCTGAAAGATTATTTAAATGTTCGAAGATCAGCACCAATATATTCCGAATCATGCTTCGCTTTTACCTCCTAGCTATTTTTTTTTATCTGTTTTCCGAATTCACTTTTAACGTTAGGAATCCAATTGTTTAATGCCAGCTCGAGAAAAATTTGAGTTGATAATCCGTTAAAATGTTAGTAGAATAGCAAGATCAGCATATGAAGAAATTTTCCCCGTTCAGAAACATTTTTTGCTCTCCCTTTTGGAGATTCGTAATGGCGAAGCTATGAACGAATGAATTCAGAAAAAGCAAGAAAAGGCTTTTGGTGATTTTCTGTTCAAAGAAGTAATTTATTTTGTTGTTCGTCCTTCCTGTTTATTCTTTAAAACTGAAATGAAAAATTTCTTGGTTGGGTAGTATATTTATCTACTTTTAAATGTACTATTTTTAAAAACTCATGTGGTACTCCGTGTTTGCCAATTTCTTTTATGTTTATCCTTTTTTTCATTCGGTTGTATTCACTGAGTTACAATATATAATTTTGTTAAAAATGTGTTTTGTAACTTTTAAAATATAAAAAATTCAAACTTCTCCTGTGGAGTAATTTTTTGAATTTATTTTTCACAAAAATTGCTTTCTATTGGGATATATTTGTTAATAAATCAGAAAATGTGAAAAAAAATGACAAGAACTATTATGCTTAAAAAAATACTCACTCTTATTTTTTCATACTTAAGAACTGTTTCAGTGAAAAATATTTATAAAATGTAAAAGATAATTAAAAATATTAAAAATAACTATAAACTTTATTAGACTGCTTTTGCAATGATTTAGAATTTAGACCAAACGCATAATCTAAACTGTTTTTTTATTATTTCGTTCCTCGTATTGATTTATATATCATTCAAAATCGAAAACTAATTCTTGTTAGTTGTATAGGTATTCTTTAAAAAGAAAAATCAGTTGCAACCGTATAAAAGATTAAAAAATATTAAGAATAATTACAAACTTTAAGATACTATTTTTGAAAAGCTTCAGAATTTTGATCAGACACATAATTTAGAAATTTTTATGTTATGACTAAGTAACTTTGGTACTTCGGATTGGTTTATGTTCCATTTAAATTTGAAAACTAATTCTCTTTTGTTATATAGTTATTCTTTCAAAAGAAAAATAAATTTAAAACATATAAAAGATAAGTAATAAATATTAAAAATAATTATAAACTTTAGGAGAAGACTGTTTCTACCATGCTACAGAATTTCAAGATATAATCTAAACTGTTTTATGTTATCCCAAAGTAGCTTTAGTTCTTTGGGCTGGTTTATATACCATTAAAAATCGAATGCTGATTATCCTTTGTTATATAGTAAATCTTTCAAAAGAAAAATCAGTTGTAATCATATTTTCAAGCAATGGTTTATGACGTACCAAAAAGAATGCTTGTTATAATGAAAAGCAATAGCATTGAGGTAATGTAGGTAAAAACAGTAAAAAAGTGAAATTATGTTAAAATTAAAAAAAAAAAGGAAATGTTAATAAAACTAGATATATATTTTTACCAATCATATTAATTTTGTATATAAATTTTTCGAAATTTTTCCAAATTCAAATGCAGCTCGGTAATTAAAAGAAACATTTAGATCTTTAGAAACATTTAGTGAAGCACATAATAGGGAAAAACGGTGAAATAATTAAACTTTAAAAAGAAAAGTTACTATTCATGATAATAAAGCTCCATACATTAAAAATACATATGATTTTCTACCTAATTAATTTATAATTATTCTAATTTAAATTTTATATCGAAAAAAAAGAAGAAAAATATATATTTCCTAGCCACTTGTCCATTAGATCCTGAATTGATTGGCAATATAAAACGATATAATAATGAAAGTATGCGTTGAATCAAAATATAGAACTAAATAAAAACCTATTTAGTTTATGTATTATTTTTATCATGGAAAAACGTAGGAGAAAAGATGAAGATCAGTCTATGAACAAAAATTTAAATATTTCAACATAAAAATATTCTTTAATGGTTTCATTTTTTCAAGCTTATAATTTTCATTTTGTAACGAAGGCTGTGTAAATATGAATTACACAAACCCATTTCTAAAATAAATACTTGCTTTCTTCGGATGTGTGATCAATTAAAATGGTTTATTTTGTCTGTGCATGTGGTTAATTGAGTCGAAATAAAGGAATGCTTAATGTCGCATATCGGTATCGATATACCAATCATATCGATAAAGACATAACGCATTCGGCAGTCGATTATGTCATTTTCAAAATAACCAAGAGAAATTTTTGTCATCTTTTTTTGAGAATATGAATAAAGATAAAAATTACGGAAAATATTCCTTATTTTTATTTTGAAGATTTCTAAATCTCACTCTCTATACGTATATTTGATTATCGATACATTAACAACGAAAGTTCTGGAATGGTTGGTAAGCGAATGCTGTTAAGGATGATGTTTGCTTGATGTGAAGGCCTTGTTAGTAATATTTTCGCCCTTACTACTTTGTTTGCTGCATAAGTAAGCAGAACTTTGCTTTTCTGGTGGATATAGAAATGGCATTACGTTCTGAGAATACTCTTCATCCACGTATTCCTCATACGAATGAGATGATCTTTGTATAAAGGGTCGGCGTTTATGCCGCTCGTAATGCAGGCTATTGTTGACAAGATATCCGATTTATCGCGACTGCTATGTCCTTTAGCTCTCTCCGGACTCTACAGCTAGGCAGAGGTTTCCCCTTTAAGATTAACAACTCTATTGTTGAAACTGCAGTGGATGCTCTCAAATTAAAGATAAATTTTCCTCTGTAAATTTAGCATATATATTTGGATTTGGCTGAAAAATTTTATCATTGTACCAAATTCTGAATTTCACATATTTTACAATTGTAGTAGTGAATTTTTTGCTTTGTTTCTAATGAAATTATTTACCAAATGCAAAGTAAGAAGAGCAAAAAACGATGCCAAAAGAATTTTGTTGGATTTTTTGCATCAGATTTATTTTTAATCTTAAAGTTTATAAGATTATAAAAAAATGTTGATTTTTATACGCAGGATTGCATTCGATGCACTTTGGATACTTTAGTTTATACGGTCAGATTCATTTATGTCTTGGAATCAGTGGTAATGTGAATGAAATTTTGCTTGAATTACTTTCACAAAATAGAGTTTATATTAAAGATATCGCTTAACAAAAAATTATTCTTTTATTCTATTGTATTAACACATTTTTTTATTGTATTTTAAACGGAATATATTTAAAGTTGCTATGCTTCTATGTTCGAAATCACTTTCGCTAACAAATGTGTTTTTTAAAAAATGCTAATTAACGATGAGATTTAGCTACATAATTAAGCTAAATTTGGATAATAGGGTCGTAATTATTTTCCCTTAGAAAAAAGTTATTGGATAAATGTTATTAAATGATATCATTTAACCACCTAATTAACATTAACTTGGAAAATGTATGTGATATCATTTTAGAAAATAAAGGGAGAAAACTATTATAAAGTTAAAATTATTTGCATTCTTAAACTATTAAATTTCATGCCACATAAATTGAAACTAATAATTCTTTAACTTTCAAACTTTCTTAGGCTTCTCAGAATGTAATGTGTATAATTTTAAAGTCTAACATTAAGTAGCAGTATCAAGTGGAAAATATGTCCCTAAATCAAATAATTACACACTTATATTTCAGCAAAATTCTTTCCGAGAAGCTTACAAACTATACATTCTTTTTACTGTTTTCTTTATGTGTTTGCCTGGATGTAATGAACATACTTCTCGAAATCCTGGTTAGGGATTTACAAAGAACTTTAAAATTTTCTAAAATTGGGTAGTTTGAAGGTTGATAAAAGATTGTGTTAAAAGGAGATCCACTCTATAGGAATTCAGGAAATTCCAATTTAAAAGGATAGAGCAATTAGCAAATTTAATTTGGCCGTTGACCTCTTATGCAAAAGTTGGATAGTTAATGAGCTTAACAGCCAGTTACTATAATCGCTGTTTATACGGTTTACTTCTGTAGTAACGGGTTGATTAGCTGTAATTAAAAAATAGTTCCTTTTACTTATTGTAGATTCTTTGTAATATACATATATTTTTATATTACAATTCTTTGCAATTCTTGAATAATTTTTCCTGATTGCCTTTTTATTTAATATTCTACGATAAAAGAAAGTGAAATTGCTTACATTCCCATTTCTAGAACAAATATTGCGTTGATTGATTTGGGTAGCAAGCAAAATAAAATAAAATTTACAAATTATCAAAAGTTTTCTGAAAAATCCTTAGTAGATCATGCAAAGCTTTTATTTTTTGATCTTGCTCACTATATTTTTAAAATGTGATTGATTTTTAATTTTCGTCTCCCCCAATAATAATTTAATAATTTTTTTTATTCTTTCGTTTGTTCAGAAATGTTTAATGTTAATTTATTTAAAGAAATATTCACTTTGTGGTGGTGAAAAAAGTATATAGGGGAATTTAAATAGCTAATGTAAGAGAAATAAATCTAAAAATATCCAGCATTAAGAAAGCATTAAAAAACACACAAAAATATTGTTATGTAAACATATTATTTATTATTATTCTAATATATTATTTAAAACATGCTTACTGCAAATGTCTCAACTTGGCATTTTAATATTTAAGAGTAATTAATATTTTGATATTTTAATGTTCAGAGATATTAAAGAAATTTCTTTAAAGTGTTTATGAATAACTGAGAAAAAGCTACCGATATCACCATACTCAGAAAGGTTTTCAATAACTACATTAAGTAGTTTAAAGCAAATGACGAATAAAAAAAATTCGATCTGATTAGGCAAAAGAAATTTTTCCTTGGTTGAAAATTCACTTTTGAATTATATATCTGTTATTTTAATTTACCTAAAGCAGGAAGTTTCAAGTTAAACTTGATCCAATGGAAGGGTTTTAAGCAGTGTCATTAAATTCAAGGAATACGAAAAATAATATAATAATATTTCGATGAAAATTATATAATTTTTTTTGAAATGTAAAAAGAGACCGGATTTCAAAATAAAGTTAGTCTTTTAAGAGTCTCTACTAACAGGAGCTCATGGCTTGGGATCATAATATCAAGGAGTTGAAAATTTATCATTTATAAATAGGATATAAAAATAAAAATACAAAATTAGAAACTTGTAACAAGATTAACTGTTTAAGCTACAGCTGATATTATGGGTATGTTTATTATTATTACTTAACACATTTATAAACATCATGGACGATTTAGCACTTTTCTTTGTCCGAACTTTAAAATGGAAAGATTTGTTAATTATTAATGAATTATTAGTTTTCCTTTGTATCTTTTTATTTCACGTCTCTGTATTTTTTTGTTTTAAAAATTGTAGTACTTCGGATGTTCAAATAGTAGATTTAAAAATAAAATATTAATTTTTCTGTAAACATTAATATTCTCAGTATTTTTTACGTTTCTTGATTTTTTTTATTGCAGATTATATTTTCTTCTTAACTGTTAACCTATATGTATATGAGAATGTTATAAAAGTTTAATGTTTGATGCTCAAGCATATATCTTAACTCACATTTAATAACTTATTCTTATCTCAGAGGCTGTATTATATTGAAATATAGTTGCGTACTTTATTCATGTCCTCTGCATGATTGAAATGTTCCCTACGGGCAAGCAATATCAAGGTTGTTATTACGGCATAGTGTACTAAAATCCTACACCTTTGATCATTAGGTTAACGTTTTATCTCATATCCATGCATCAACATATCATCAAATATTAATTCTCAGATGCATGACTAATCGGTCGAAATGACAGCATTATTGCAATCATAACAATGATGTTTGTATGTACCATAAACCAAACAGAACGCTAATAGAACGCAACTGTGAGGTTCTGTATTTTATCTTGAGTAACGAAATAGAGTTCTAATTATGCTATTCGTTGGCAAGGTGATATAATGAAAAATCTTTTTTTTTTTGTTCTAACAAAAAAACTGGCATAACAGTTGGGATGTGAATCAAGCTTTGATTCTGAAGCATCAAGTGAGCATATTAAGAATTATTGCCTGACAGATCTAGTATCTTCGAAATATTACATTTCTAATCGAGAGGTCTAATGAGAAAAATAATTTTTGACTACAGTTAAAGAATGGAAGTTTTTAATTTTATTAGAAGCATAAATTTTAATTTATGTATTTTAATTGTTTATTAATTTTACCAATTAAATCAAAACAATGGAAGTAGACCCAAACGGTAATTGTGTTCTTCTCAAGGTGATATTTATACAATAAAAGTAGTTATGCTCTTTCAAGGTTATATTTCTAGGATAAACTTAGTTTTGCTCTTTTCAAGTTAATAAATATCAATTAAAATAAAAGGAATGAACTAAGAACAATTTAAAATACAAATTAGTCACCAATACCTGATCACCACTTGACTCGTCGACTCTTCCTTTATAGCAGATTATCTTATAACTAAATTATTTCCATAGTATCGGCTATTTGATAGTGAGCATCAACTTCCTTTAAATGATATTTGCCCTAGTTATTAATTAAGATTTTCAATTTAGAAAAGTATACATATAGCATTTTAAATGGACTCAAATTTACAATGAGTTCATATGATTTCAAATAAATTATTGCTAAAAAGGAAAAGAAATATGATATGCATCAACAAGTCTACATTTTAAGTAAAAAATTGCATCTTAATTCATGTGTTGTTGTTTCTGATGGCACTTGCCATAGGCAAGCCCGCTGATTTGAAATCAACGATTTTAATCCGAAAGGGAACGTCTCTTATTTTAGTAGTGCCAACTAGGGCCAAGAGTACGATTTTGCTACTCAAGCATCACATTCGCTTGCACAGCCCCTTTTTAAAGGGCGGCACATTCACACATCTCACAGATAGAACAAATGAAGGACAACCATGCCCGAACCGGGACTCGAATCCGGGACGTCCAGATCACGGGGAAGACGCGCTACCCCTATGCCAGGACGCCGGCTCTTAATTCATGTTATTACTACTTAATGAACACATATTATCAATGCGTAATACACATTACATATCCAAGGCAGTATCGAATTTTTCTTAAACATATTTTATCTTTTTTCTATGCCACTGTTAGTTTTTTCGCATTCTGAAAGATCAGTTTATTTTCAATGCCTAATTTAACATTAAACCAAAAATGCCAAAATAGAAGTTTGTTCCATAATATTTAACTGTATTGTCTCAGTCTAATAAATAATTGTAGAGCAGACGAACAACAACAACAACAAAAAAAGAATGAGGAGAAAACTAAAACACAAAGCAACAATTTTTCCTCAAACTAAAAAACAAACAAACATAATTCCATTAATCTTGTTAGCATATTTAATGCAAATAGTGGATACTTCAGAATAGAAGAAAATAAAGTTAAGTTGAGGTTGAACTTGGGAAAAATATTTTATCATTTTTTCTTTTAATTTATCATTGTCTGTATTTAGAAAAAAGTAGTGATCATGTTCTTTTGACAAGTATTGTATTATTCGTATTCATTCTATCAAAGGTTCTTCTTAGCTTAAGAATAATTAGGGTGTAATGTTTATGTCTGGGCAACTAGTAGCGGAATTTCAGACTTTTGAAAGATTAAAAATTCATTCATAAAATTATTCAGCTATTGTAATGTGAATTTTACTAGATTTTTACGTTCTGTTCTAAATTTCGAGAAAGAAGCATAAGAGTTATCCAATCTTTGAAGTTTAATATAAATTATAAAAATTCCTTTTTATTTTGAACGTTTTAAAAAAGCGCTAAATTTTTAGACCCATTTTTGTTCATTTCGGCAGTAATTTAGCAATCAATACTATTTGATTCGTGAAAAAAGATGGTTTTGATACATTAATAGGATGTTCCATACACATAAAGAGCTTTAAAATGGATTATGTGTTCATTTATAATTCGTTTTATACTGTGAGTATGAATTAATAGGATACACTGCACTTTTCTAAACTGTCCTAATCTACAGAATGAATATAAATTCATATTCAATTATTTACAGTTAAGGATAAAATATTCTTATGCATTCTATTATAAGAATCTATAGGCGTGGAAAATATTGTTTCTAATTTGTAATATTGCTTTCCTGAACTCTTAGTTCTATGGTAAGGAAGATAGTTTTACAGATAGCTCTAAAGGATCCTGAATGGATTCTGAGTGAATTATGTCCGTCATGACTTGGTAACGAATTCCATGACTTTGGCTACGAAATCGAGGATTCAAGAATTTACAAAGCTCTTGGAGAGAACCCCAATAGTACTTGAGTTATGCTGAACCTTCTATAAGCTTTTATACCCTTTGTTGGAAACTATAAAAAAGCGAGAATTAAAACTGAAGAGACAGGTTGTCAAATAGTCAGCATGGAGTTTGTTGAGCACTTTGCGTTGTTGCTATTATTTATTACTGATTTTTTACTTGTATGAATAATTTACTTCAAATTTCGTTTTAAATTCCTTGTATGTTTTTGCATTGAATAAAGCTCTTTATCCGTTAATGAACCTGTTGGACTTTCCTCCATGTAATCGAAAACGGATTTTCGGAATATATCCGTAACAATATTAAGTCGAATCTATGGACAATAAAATATACGTTTATGTAAAAATGATGCATAAATATTTACCATGAAAGCTTACACACGGAATTTTCGCTCATAATTTGAGACTGTTAACAGACTTATTATCAGACACAACAGCTTACTTAACTGGAACTACCACTCATTCCGCAAAGGAAGAGCGTTAAACAGAAGCAAGCGAAATGACTGTTTTATCAGCATTTGCAGAATTTGCATAAATTTCTGTGGATCGCCAACACTTCCACCCGAAAGGATTAACCTTTTATCTTTCCTTGGCCAAATTATAAAACTAATATAAATAACACTTTATAGCTCTTAGTGATGTATATATTTTATACACGTTAAATATACAATCATTTGAATGTTTATCGATACTTTTATTGACTATAGACTTTGAAGAAGATAAAGCTCGACTCTTCCACCTGTATTACAAATATTTGCATCTTATTGTAGCCCCATCCAGTTTTGGTGTTTATTTTTTGTAAGAATGTTTCATCTGGCAAATTTGGTCTGATTTGTTCATCTTGGTAGGGTGTCTTTAATAGGAATCCTTATTAACAATAAATAGTAAAATTTATCTAGCATCGTATAAATGATTTTAATCAATATATATAGTCCACTAAAATAAAAGGAATCAAATAATCGTGATAGATAGTAAAGCAAAGGCATTAGAAATAGAGACATCAAAGGAAAATTTATAATTACATGTATTAGTTGATCATATTAGAAAATACTTTTATAATTAAATTTTTTAAAATTATTTAATAATCCAACAAAAAATGTTTTAGACTTTGCTTAGTATTACTTTAGTTTTTTTTAAAAATCCCAGAACGAAACCGAAGTATGATTTCTGGAATGCTCTTCTTATTATTGAAACATCCACTATCAAAACAGATATCAAAAGATTTTGCGCCAAAAATGGTTACAGATTTTTAAAACATAAATGAAGACAATCGTCTGATATAAAGATCTGCTTATTGAAAGGAAGGGTTTATGATCACATTTATCTCCTATTTGGGTGCATCTCAAAAATGAAGATGAGAAGCTTCCAGTGTGGTAGGTACTAGCCATCTTGGTGGGTACAGAAAGAGGTAGGACTTGGCTACCTCCCATCGATGACAGAACGTACTTCTTAAGGGAAGGATTGCACTGTGGCCGGTGATGGCCCTTACGAATCAACCTCACTTTCAGCCAATGTTGCTGTTGCCGTGGTCAGTTCATTCAGTTTTATCCGTATACCGACAGGGAATCCTAGATATTCCAAGTTCGAGAAAGAAAGATTTATCTGTATACATGTGAGTGGCTCGAAGTAGTCAGTTGGTGCTAATAGCATTTATATCGCAAAGCGATACGAAATTCAAAGTAAAAATGAAAATAAAAATCGTAACATAATCAGACCTGACATATACTGTTTACCATTCTATTGTAACGCTCTCGATTTATCATTTGCAGTAAGAATTTTATGCAGCCACTACAACAAATACTATGAAACAACTTTACGAAGTAGAACACTAGTAGGCAGTTTCCAGATCATTGAAAAAAAAGTAAACCAATTATAGTAGAATGAATTAACAGTTATAACAAAAAAAGAGTATATGTAAGGATATCGACTATAAGCATTTACACATGCCTAAGATTATTTTTATGAGAACTATTAAACAAATTTATTATTATACTGTGAATTACTGGAATGCATTGTGATTGATATCTTATTTACGATATTATATCAATACTAAAAAAAGCATGATTTTCAATTTATTTATGACTAGCCGCCTTTGGCGACCAGCCGGTTCGTCAGTATTACCGCTCGCTACAATTTTCAATTAAATATTTTAAGTAACTGGTCTCTTAAAGGATTCTCAAACAAAACATTTTTAATCTTCAAATTTTGATAGTCATACCAAACTTATACTGTTTAGATGGTTTCGTTCAATTTACTATATATATTTTGCTAATTTGTTGTCATTTCCGGCAAAACTTCAACTTTAATTTTAAATGGAAATGATGAAATTGCAATTAATATTAAGATATTTTTTAATAAAACCAAGCGTTTTATTTTATTTATCATCTTTATTGTTATTTATTAATTATTATTATTATTATTGAATGTGAGTATTGCAAACAGAATCGTTCGGTATTTAAGTCTTATGTTAACTACAAAATATTTTTTATAATTTATGTAATATCTCAAACAATAATTCAACAAAAACTTCTCAGATTCAGCATAAAATTCAGTTTTTAGTTTGGTTTCAAAAGGATTGAAATGAAATCAATAATAATATTTTGTTCCGGCCTATAAATATATTTCAAAAATTATGAAGTCTAAATTTAATGCAGTAAGGTATCATATTCTGAGAAATATTCTGGACACACCAAATTTTAAATAAATGAATGAATGTTTCTATTTTCCACGATCAACTAAGACTTATTTATAAATGTTAAAAATTTAGAAAAACTCAACATTTTCATAATCTTAGGCCAATTAATCATCAGAAACCTGGGCGCTGATTGGCATATTTTCTTTGAAGCGATCGATGGAAAATCTAAAATTGTCCTTTTTTTTATTGAATAGTGATATTCAAATTTTCATAAATCAGTCAGTTTAAGTGATTGGAAATTAACTCTTAAAAGTCAGTGATTTAGTTGATTGGAAATTAACTATGCGACCACCATAAAATCTGTGCTTTCTCTTGTGATGTATGCATTCTCCTTAATATCCGCTCGAATAAAACATCACATACAAAAGTACTACATAGAACAAACACATCAAAAGTAAACATAACATTTCAATAGTTGCCAAAAACAAAAGAGAGAAAAATGCAATTAATAAGCAGACGATATTTAGAAAAGTACAGATATTTAGACTGTAAAATGAAATTATCTGAAATTAAAAACACGCGCAGACGATATTTACAAAAGTAAAAATATTCAAACCTGAAAAGGAAAATATATGAGTTATTCCATCAATAAATGCCATAAGTGTTTTTATATCTTCATTATTTTATGAGTCATTAAACATCAAAATGGGTCCGGGACTAAATAAACACCCTGTATAGAGAGTGTAAAAGATCATAAAATAATTTTTCTTGAATTTATTTTTTAGAAAAAATAATATTTGATATTTGTTTCATTTCCTACAAAAACGTGCCGAAAATTATATTTTTGCAGATTTCATTTCCAAAAATATTTAATTTATTTTTAATTGGAGCTTTAATCAATGTGATGGCAACACTTTGGAAAAAGCTGATTTTTTCCCATGAATGCGAAACGGGCTTAATTTTAATTTTTATTTCTTACGAAAAAAATTATTGAAAAACATAGTTAAAATATTTATTTAAAAATTCATTAAAAATAGAAATTTAATTTTAAGATTAAAACATTGGTATCATTTAAAAGATAAATGTTTGATCTTTAACTTCATGTAAAAATCTTTTTTGTGCGGTAATATTTTCGGAAGTTATAGCAGAAACGCGTCAAAATTTCGCTTAATTTTTAAATAAATAAAATTATAGTTAAAAATTCGAAAAAATAACCCCCAGGTGCACATTCCCGGCCTCCAAGGTATACACGTGCCAAATTTGGTAGCTGTAGGTTGAATGGTCTGGCCTGTAGAGCGCCAACACACACACACACACACACACACATTGAGCTTTATTATAAGTATAGATATGGGTTTACAATTATTGTTTTAAGAAAAAAATGAAAAGTGTTTTTGTTCCGTCGTTTTAGTTTTTTCAAAATCATCACTAAAGTAATACCATAAAACTAATTCTTTCATTCTATTCAGCTGGTGTATTTTATGATACTCTTTCCGCAGGTAAGAATCTGTACGAAGCAGTTCTTTTGGAACATTACCTAGATTCATTATGAAATCATTATATTAAATCCTGAAGTAATGTAAAAATTCCTTGAAGTAAAGTTACTTTTTAGTTTTACTGTAAGTTTAATAATAAAGTATATCGTGGTTAAAATTAAAGTACTTCTGCTCAAAGAAATAATGTCAAGAAAAAAAATAAAACTTTTCATGGAAAAAAGAACAATATAAATAAAAGGATTGCTAGTTAAAAACGAAATTTTCTTTTCTTAAAATCCTACCATATTTTACTTTATATACGTTACTAAATATATTTGAAATCTGGCATTTTAATTTAAAGTAGGAAACAATTAATATTACAAAAATTCCTACATATTCTGTGCAATAAGAAGTATCAAATCTTAGAAGTCTTTTTTTTCTTTTTATAAGAAATAAAATTAAGAGTAATTCAAAATAAAATTAGTGTCTTTCTTGATGGTATGTGTAGGTTAATGCCTTATTTTATTCAATAAGAATGGCATATACTTCGTATAGATTTCCTTTATTTAAAATAAAAGATTTTACTAGCAATATTTTATTATTTTTTCTAAATTACTATTGTGTTTCTATAAAACAATGTTTGAAACAAACGCCTTATCATCACCTCCTTTCTGTACTGTATCTAAATAGCATAGTGCAGAATGCTGAGGCACTGTGTATAACTTATGTAAATAAATCATTTACGCTTTCATTCATTTCAAGATTTCCTTAAATATGTCTAGGCATTCGCGTGCACACTCGCACGCACGAACACACACACACACACACACACACACACACACACACACACGCACGCATTCATTCAATTTTGCTATTTTGTGAATTCCAGAAGGAAATAAATCGTTTGGAACAAAATAATTTTTTCATATGCTAATCTTAACCTTTTACTGATATTTTATCAGACTATCTGGTCAATTTATTCTGGGCAAACTTTATGTATTTAGAATTCATCTGTAAAAATGAAATCAGTTGATATAAAAAATGAAGAATAAAGTGCCGAAGCATACGAATCATGCGTCGGAATACATTAGAGAAGGTTTACCAATCATTTAAATATTTCTTTCAGACAGAATATTTAATGACATGCATGTTATGTGGGAAATTGTTTTTTAATTAATGCATTTTTTACCTTGCTTTACTGACTATCTATCTTTTGGGAATAAAGGCTTCGAAATTTCCGTGGACTAACAAATATTTTTTCCTTCCATATATTCTGTTCAAAAGTCAAGAGATGACGAACATGGTGAAGATTATGGATCAAAGATGTGCCTTTGGCTATGATTTGGAAATTTTCATAAATATGAAAAAGAAAAGAATCTAAATATTGCGTATTCAACGAGAAATTAAAAAAAAACAATTATTAATTAGATTTGACTATTTACCATGAATTCTTCAGAACATCAATAAAAGCTTTTAAGGAATCAAACTCAAATAAATTAATAAAGCTGATAGAGAAATTATGTATCTTAAACTAAAATAAAAAAACTTTCGATATTTATTGATAATTTAAAGAAATATAAAATTCACAAAAAGCAATAATAAAATTTCGAACCATTCGGAGAATATTAAAAGCAACTCCTTTTTGGATAATTTTATATTTGTTAATAGTTTAATATTTTTATTACTGTATATATTTATTATGCTTCTATATTTATGATTCTTATTATGCTTATATAATTTATGATATTTATATGTCTTGAAGCCTAATAAAAACCTTTGGATGAGTTAGCTGACATGGGTATAGGATTTATTATGCTTCATTTTTCCTGAATAAATATTGCCTCTTTAAATTATATTTGTGAGTTTTATGTTACTATAATTTTTAAAGTACTTGCAAGATATTTAAAATTAGAAATCTCATTATATATTTTAAAGGGTTCAGAATATATTTTTTGAAAAGATCTGAAATAATATTTTAAAAATTCATTTTTACACAGTTATCAGAGTTCAAATAAATGTTGGGATAGATCATAAGTATATTTCTGGATTTGTTTACCTTTTACACGAAAACTTTGCTTTCCCTGATAAAAAAAGGTTGTAAAGATAAAAACAGTCTTGATTCCGTTTAAATTGCAAATCAAGAATTTCTACTGCATTCTGGCAATTATTAAAAAAATCAATATCTTTAACCAGATAAAAGTAATAATGAAAAATGAAAATCATATGATATTAGAATAACCTGTAAAAATTTTTTAATTTCATTTTTTGAAATTCCAAATAAATTTATTATTATATCTAGATGGAATGACATATTACCCCTGTTTTGGTGGAAAATATCAGAAATTTTGAAAATTAAAATTTTGATTTTGATTTTACTTATTACATCGTTGTAAATCATATCATTGAAGAAAGGGTTTTGAATAGCGGAGTTACGGAATTCAAATCTTAAAACCATGAAAAGTTTAACACAATTTTGTTTCTTGAGTTTTCTGTTTGGAGTTTCCTGTTTTTTTTTCTAGGGAAATACATGGAGAAATGATTGATTTCTCTTCGCAGAGGTAAAAAAAAAATTTCAAACCATAATATTTAAACTTAAATATCGATTTTTCAAACAAATTTCTTTCTTTTACACAATTTGTGAAAGGAAGAAGGTCTTGTCGAAAATACAGTTCCGAAGATATTAGACGAAATGGGGTTTTAAACTATTATAATTTGAGGCGTATTTTTTTAAACAAATAAATATTTGAAAATGACTAAATGTAAGGGAAGATAATTATTGATAAATAAAAATCGGTTAAAAATAATTCAATCAAAAATTACTTGCAAATAAGTTACAAACAAATAAGTAATTAGCTACTTTTTATTTATTTATATAATACAATTAATATGTATAACTTTTTTTTATCTATCATTATTTTATTATTTCAGTGCAGCGACATCATTAATAACAGAGAAAACACAGGAGTGGGAACAGTTAAGATAGTTAATTTTGAAGTTAAGTTTTAATTAATTTAAAATTAGTAATTTCTGAACTATAATTTCTTTGTTAAGATTTATTTACATCAAGCAGAAAATTCTAATTTGCATTTTTATTAATAACAAAGGCATCTAAAATTAATTAAAAAAAGGAAAAAAATAATTTGCGCCGAAAGACATTATTACGTAATGTAGTGTAAATCAGTCTTTTTTCTCTCCTCCTGAAGGCTTTTCACTAGTTGCCATAAGAGGGATTGTAATGTATTAAAAGAAGTTTCTAATGCTCCATTTCTTACTTCAGAGTAAAAGGAATCATTAACTATAGTTCAAAGGTTTGGTATTACAAAAGAAAATCAGAGAAAGGACACTTTTTCATGTAACATAAAAAGGATATTTTCATATATTTTCTTTCCTTTTTATGCATATTGAACATTTTCAGAAGACCAAAAGGTCTTTAATAAAAGTGCAAACAAAAGGACAATATCTCAGACGATTATTAGAATTAGATATTTCTCGTTACAAGAGATTAAAGCGTCATAATTTAATTTCATATATGCCATCATTTCTATTAATTTGTAAGTAATTCGATTATTAATAGAAATTATGATATAATTTCCTTGTATTACAGAAATATTTGATTTTTCTGGTTTTGAATTCATATAAACATTCTGATGAGCAAAAAGTAATCTTTATCGATTATTTAATAATTTTACTGCAAATAAATAAAGTAAATGTTAAATTTGTAATTTATTAATATTTAAATTCCTTTTAAGATTCTTATTAAAAAAGTAACGGTTTCTAAAATATAATTTTCCATCTAGATGTTTTATCCAGCTTTGAATTTGAATACGGATAAAATCTTTATTTTTTCTCTTTCAAATCACGTGCAAATCATGTAGTTTATCAAATTCATCTTAAAGCAGAAGCGAAAAAAAATGTGACATTAAATTGTCCTTTTCAGATAGTTCCTGAAATAGGTATCTCAGAAATAATAGAAGATTTAGATTGTCTGCTTCAAGTCTTGATTAATTAATCACGCGGAAAAGAGTAGATATAATATAATTACTCTCTAATTTTTAAAAAAAATTGTTTCGAACATGTAGTCCGAAATGCATCATGATTAGGTTTTATGATTGATTTGTTTCTTAGTAAATTATTTTTAAAAACATTCATTTAATTATTGCATAAATAAATAATAGAAAAGAAAATATATTTAAAATCAATACAACGTACATCGTACATTTATATGTTCGCAATTAATACAACAGTGAAAACTATTGTTTTAAAATATATTCAAAATATTCTTAAAATGTATTTAAAAAATTGTGCAGAGCTGAAATTGATACAAATGAGAAAATGTCATTTAGAAATTAAATTGATGTAAAAAAGGTATTTGGCGTAATATTTTGCTTCCATGTTATAGAAGAAAAGCGACAAAGTTAAAAAAAATGTCTAAAGAAATATTACAATTTTGAAGAATCAATTGTTAAATGAGCATCTAAAATGAAACAGGTAACTGTTACCAAATTAGGAAAACTTCAACAATCTACCATGAAGGGAATTTCGTATAATTTTTTATGACTAAAGGTTTGACAGGGAGATTTGTTAATAGTCCAATTTTTTTGTGATTGCAGTACACTACTTGAAATAAAAAATACTTAACGAACATGACACAAAACATTGCTTAAAGTACAAAATATTTGCTGAAATTTTTTATAGCGATAGTTTTATTGAAATTAAAGGCGGTATCTTCCTTTAATATTATTATGGTTATTTTAAAGCCTTCAACTTAAACTCTTCAACTTAAACTCCCAAAATAAAAAGTCTTTTTGAAATAAAACATCCATAAATTTTACATTCATAATTTCTTTCTCTTTGGTTAATTACTTAAGCAAAAATTTGTTTTACGAAATCTGTTCTCTTTGAAACAGTGAAAAAAATGTAGAAAAGCAGCAAATAAATAAATTCGATTTATCTTTTCAAGATGAGGGTTAGTCTTTCCTTTATTTGCTTTAGAAACCTTACCGAATTCTGTTAACGAAGTATTGTCTCAAGATTTGTTAAAAAAAATCTCAAAATGTGATCGCTATTCAGATTCGTAGGATCGCAGTTTGTTAAGGCTCATGATACTTGGAAACAATAGAAAATCTTGAGCCTTCACACACATTCATTGGTGAAAGATTATCTGATGTGATCAGTAGAGAGAACGAATGATATAAATAGTAACAAAAGGAATTAAAATGATTTCGAAAAAGAATAATTATCTTTCGATGCCTTACCTTATTTAAGGCATCGAAATAACAGGTTCAGAAATTGGGATCTTGCTGAATTTCAACAATCGGAATTACGTTTCATTTCCTCCTTCGGAGATTGAGTTTGTGTTATATAGAATTTAAGTGAGGAATTAAAGTCGCTACATTCATGACTTAATCCAATTGTTCATGGACTGCGCACTTGCGGTAGAATTTGCGACGTTGCTAATATAATTCAATTATTCGAAGAGAGCTATTTTTAGATGATTCGAAGATAGCTAAGAAAGTTAAAATTGCGAACTATCATTAAACATTGGAGTTCAGATTTGTTTAAAGCCCTACACTCCTTACCGCCCCCCCCCTCCGCAAAAAAAATAGTAAAAATTTATTTAAAGTAAAATAAAATCATTGATAATTTTTATCCCTTTCACTCCTTTTCATGATGAAATATCTGTTTATATGGAAATGGTTGAAAAAACAGAATATTAGATGATTAGAAATCGACTGTGAAATCTTCAAGATGTCTGTTCAACCACAGGAAATGAGAATTGGCCTACTACCCTATCTTCCTACAGAATTTCAATATATACAAAAATAGATAAATAAATTCTATCTGTCAGCACTATTTGAAATACGATACAGTATATACAGTTGTTCAAAACAATTATTGCGCAGAATAACTAAAATCACAATTTCGTTTACTAACACTTTTTTAACAAACCCGATGCATGTGGCTGAATGAGAATACATTTCCATAGTTCTTATGTTTTATCATGTTCATACATAACACCTATTCATATTAGATTATGCATTCAGCAAGATATGCCACAATATTTTATAGGCGAACGGATAATTAGCCTGGCATTTAATTGCTGATAACCAACAAGCAAGCACATGCTGAATAATTATCACAAGGATTGATATCCGAGCATCGTATTGATTGCCCAGCTCTCAAAGAAGTCATATGAAAAATGCTATTTACAATGAGAGAGTTAATAATCTGGCTACACTGAATGATTTCATTACGCTGCAATCCTGGATAATTAAAGCTGAATTTCTACTTTCTGCAGCAGAACATGCAAACAAGACAATGTATTAAAATGCCCGAGAAGCCATTCCATGTAAACATACGCTACAATAATGTCAAAATAAATGTACTGCTAAACTCTAATTTTTGTAATTAAGAAGGAAAATTACATGCATAGCACCATATTGCAGTGGATAACAAAAATTAGAGGAGAAAATTTTGGAGGAGAAATGGGCAATTATTTTGACGTCAATCGAAGTCCTATGTTTGGAGTTGTATCTAGAACAAAATATGGTTACTTTTGATCTAACTTATATTTTATGATTAATCTCTAAACATCTTAACAATTTTATGAACACTATTAAATATATTAAATTTATTTTTGAGAGTAAATACCATGCTGATTGATTTGACAAAATGTTGCATATATTTGTTAGCTAATAATTGTTTTGAATAGTTTCTTTCAGTGGAATTATAAACTTGGACAATTAATGAGTTTTAACAAAATTCCAGCAGATAGTCATAGTATGCTGTATAAATCTTGATATATAATCAGTCATTTCTGAAGTTTTAATTAATTCAATGTTACAAATGAACTCAGTTATAAGATTAATAATCATTATCAGTTTATGGAAATATGGATCAGTCTCATGGACAACCTATCAGTTATCATATAATAATTAATATCAAGGAACCAAAATTTTCACTGAAAGGTTTTACAAAAATAATTGAATATTACATTTAAATTTTTGAAGAAGATTTTGAATAAATAACTACATTTTGCAAGAGGCAGAAACCTTGTTCTTCTTGAATAGCTGTATCAAATTGCAATATTAAGTTTTAGTGCTTTAGAGGGAACATTTAATTCATTCAACTAAAAAATTAATATCAGTTTCTTTCATGAAAAGTTAGAAAAAATCCTATTTTTAAAGTAAAAAAGAAAACAATTATTATTATTAATAAATTGCTACGAATTAGAAATTTAACAAAAATATCTTCTTATAAATAATGGAAACTGGAATGATTATGTTTATATACAGTTTTATTTTTTTTTATCTCACTCTTTTGAAAGCATATGGTTATTATATCTGAAATAAATATATGATAAATATATGCCTTTTTTAAAACTGAATTTGATCAAAACAAATAACAACGCGAACAGCAATTGCAAATACAAAATAAGGCTGGCAGTTAGATAAGATTGTAATACATGCAATATAAAATTGGTTATTACGTTTCAAAATGCCAAATGAATTAAGTATCTATACTAATTCAACATTTCATGATAATGCTTTCCCAAAAAATTTCAAAAAACATATACAACTCTATTAATAATTTTCGCTTGAGATTTCGTTAAATTTAAATAGTACTGAATTTTTTCTTGTCTTTTTTTCAAAATAAATTATCTTTGTTTTTAATATAAGTATTTAAATATTCAGTATAAGAGAAGAAAAATAAACAAGGTTTGGAATCTAAAACACATAGAAATTTAAATCTAAGGAATTCCATTTTCTTTATTTATCGCAAATTTTCTTGACTTTGCCACTGCCGTGCAAACATTAACAATAATCATTTTCTTTCCATCTCTTTTGACGTATTCCGAAGAATACTCCAGGCGAAATATTAATTGCTAGGATCTTGAAAATTTCACAGCTTTTACTCCCAAAAGACAAGATAATCAGCGAAGACTGATAAAAACATCAACTAAAAACCAATTTCAAGCGTAATATTTCTGGCATCAAACATTTTGCATGAAAAATGTTTGAAAGCTATATTTAAAGCTATATTTAATATAGCTTTCATATATAAAATATATGAAAGCTATATTTAAATATTCGAAGATTTGCACCAACGTATTCCGAATCGTGCTCCGCTTTCACCTTTCAGCTATTTTTTATATCTGTTTTCCAATTCACTTTTAACATTGGGACTCTGATTACTTAGTGCCAGCTCGAGAAAAATCGTGTTGATAATCCGTTAAAATGTTAGTGGAATATCAGGATTAGCATATGAAGAAATTTTCTTTGATCAAAAACATTTTTTTCTCTCTCTTTCGGAGATTCGTAATGGCGAAGCAATGAATGAAGGAATTCATAAAAGGCAAGAAAATTCTTTTGGTTATTTTCCATTCAAAGAAGTAATTTATTTTGTTGTTTGCACTTCCTATTTATTCTTTAATACTAAAATGAAAAATTTCTTTGTTGGATTGTTTATTTATCATGTACTATTTTTAAAAACTCATGTGGTATTCCGTGTTTGCCAATTTCTTTTATATGTTTACCTTTTTTTCCTTCGGTTGTATTCACCTGGTTATCAATATCTAATATCTTAAAAGTGCCTTGTCGTAATCTTTTAAAATGTAAAAATTCAAACTGCTTCTGTGGAGAAATTTTTTGAATTCAGCTTACTCAAAAATTACTTTCCAGTGGAAAATGTTTGTCAATAAATCGGAAAAAATGACAAATTGACAAGAAATATCTATTATATTTGAAAAATACTCACTATTATTTTTCTCATACTGAAGAACGTTTTCAGAGAAGAGGTTTTATTAAATGTAAAAGATCATTAACAAAAATTAAAAATAATTATAAACTTTAGGAGACTGTTTATGCAATGCTTCCAAATTTAGATGAATCACACAACCTAAACTATTTTATGTCACTTCGAAGCACATTTAGTTCCATGGATTGGTTTATATACCATTAAAAATTGAATACTAATTATCCTTTGTTATATAGTTAGTCTTTCATAAGAAAAATCAGCCACTATCGTATAAAGAATAATTAATAAATATTAAAAATAATTATAAACCTGATGAGACATTTTAGAATTTATGTGTAACACATTATCTTAATGTTATTTCGAAGAAGATTTAGTTTTTTGGATTGGTTTATATATAATTCAAAATCGAAAACTAATTCTCTTTTATTATATAGTTACTCTTTTAAAAAAATCAGATGCAATTGTGTAAAAGATTATTAATAAATGTTAAAAATAATTAGAACCTGTTATGCACAAAAACTTAAACATTTCAATATGAATTTCAATATAAAAAATATTTATAATGTTTATATATGTTTACACTAATTGTCGGCGCTGCCGAGCTTTCTCAATTTCGATTTCTCATCTGGAAAAATAAGTAAGGCAGAGACTGCCCTTTTCATTAGCAAATGTAACCTGGAATAACTAGTATGACGCCAGATTTAATTTTTTGACAACATTTAATTGACATTCACTTAGGACAACACATAACATACACCAACAATATAACCGAATTTTTTTTACAACGTCATCGAGCTCCAAAACATCAACCTTCTTCCCGTGCACCGTCTCTCCCGCGCTTTCACTCCTCCACTCACTTCCCCTCAGTTCGTTTCTTGTTTCTCCTCGTCCGCAGCGCCCTCACACTAATAATGTTCAATTTGCAAAAAAGGCTCTGCAAATATAAATTACAAAAAACATTTTCTAAAATAAATACTTGCTTTCTTTGGGCATATGATCAATTAAAATGATTTATTCTGTCTTGTCATTTGTATAATTAAGTAGAATTAAAGGAATGTTTAATGTCGCACATCAATCAGATCGATAGAGACATAACGCATTCTCCAGTCAATTATGCCATCTTCAGAATTAATTATGGCAAAAGAAAAATTATTGAATGCAGCTTTATGAAATTGGCAATTTCATTGAAATTTATTGAATTTTATAAAATAAATTATGAAATAAAAAAATAAAGTTATACATAATATATCATGCATTTTAGCGTTAACAAAAGAAGTGCAAATGTGTAATAGATCAATAAAATATAAAAGTAATATATAAATTCCCCAAATTTATTTCTGTGCTCAAATGCGTACTAAATTTTAGTTAAATTGATGAAATGTGCCAATATTTAGGTTTTACACTTGTTTACTGCACAAATTCAAATTGAAGCGCCGCTTTAGTCCTTTTTTTAAAGAAATTTCAACTACTTATTTTTCTTCCTAAATCGATTTTCGGTATTTTAAATTGTGTGTATATGATTCATTTTGTTTGTACTTGATTTACATTGCTTTATAATTTATTTATATTGAATACTTTATTTATAATAAATCTTTGAGTCGCTATATTATAATTATGATCAACATATTTAATATATTGTTTTGCTAAAAGTTATAGGTGATTTTTAACTGTAATTTTCCGGGTCATTTCGAAATTTTATCTAATATTGAATTACAAAATACACTATTTTGAAGAAAAGAAAATAAGAAATTTACAAATTATAGTGGGATTATGAATAATTAAAGCTGTATGGATTATGAAATTAACCAATTGGAAGTGCTAAACTGAGGATTAATAAATTTCTATGAAAATAGGGGGAAATGGTTAATACCTCAGTGACTCAATTAATGGGGCCATTTAGAATTTGATACGTTATTTCTTTAGAAAAACTGATAGAAAATTTTCATCGGTTTTTTTCATAATCATAGATAAATATAAAAACCATCAAAAATATTCTTTAGTTTTCTTTTTAAAATTTCAGGCTATCATTTGTTATGCATATATTTGACAATCGATACTTTAGTAAATACAATGCCAGGATGTTCGCTGAATCCTTTAATGATGCATGTTTGCTTTATATGAAAATCTAGTGGTAAAAATTTTCACTTTTATAATTTTGTCTGTTACATAAATAAGTGGAATCTTGCTTTACTGTTGAGTATAGAAATGGTATTGCTTTCTGGATACATTGCCAATATCTTCATACTAGAGCGATAATCCCTATAAATTTCGGCTTATGTGCTGCTCGTAATGGAAGATACTGTTTACTTGAGATCTGATTTGTAGCAGCGACTCTATCATTCAGTTCACTCTAGTTGTTACAGACAAGCAGTGGTTTCCTTCTTAAGGGTAACAGGTTTATTAGTGGAACTCCAGTGCAAATTCTTAAATTAAGATGAAATGCACATTAAATAAATATTTTTTCATTTGATTTGACCCTTATTGTACCAAATTCTGAATATCATATTTTACAATTGCGATGAGTTTTTTCTTTTTCTCTAGAGACACATAAATAAGCTACCAAATGCTAGAAAAGAAGAGCAAAAAATGATGTCAAAAGAAGTTTGTAGGTTTTTTTGTGTTAAATTTATTTTTAATTTTAAAGTCTAAAAAATTATAACAATTATTGATTTTTATACATAAATGCAGGGTAACAGTCGATGCCCCTAGGACACTTTCGTTTATATGGTCAGTTTCATTAATGTCTTATAATTAATAATAATGAGAATGAAATTTTTTGAATTATTTCCACCAAATAGAGTTGATACTAAAGATTTCCGGTAATCAAATATTATCTTTTTATTGTGCAAACTTTAATTTTAAGTGGAATGTAATTAATATTGCGATACTTCTAGTTTCGAAATTCTTTTCTCTTACAAATGTGTTTATGAATAAATATTGTCTAACAATGTGATTTAACTATATAATTATGTTCATTGGATAATAATATAAATTTGGATATTTGGTTAATGTGTTCAAAATTCTTTTCCTTTAGAAGCGTGCTTTTAGGTAAATGTAAATGAATGATAGGATTTTATTTTTAAATATGATTAATTTGGATAATGAATTCGAGATTCTTTTCCCTTAGAAAAAAGGTTTTTGGATAAATGTTATTAGACGATAGCATTTAACCACTTAATTAAGCTTAATTTGAATAATGCATGCGATAACATTTAGGAAATAATAGAGGAGGCAGTCATTATAAAGTTCAGATTATTTGTATTATTAAACTATTATATTTCATACCACTTAAATTGAAACTAATATTTCTTAAACTTTCGTACTTTCTCATGCTTCTCAGACAGTAATGTGTGTAATTTTACAGTGTAAAGGTAAGAAGCAATAGAGCTGAAATTATGTACCTAAAGCAACTAATTACGCATTTATGTTTGAGAAAAATTCTCTTCTAGAAGTATACAAACTATGTATCCCTTTCACTGTTTTCTTTATGTACCAAACTTGGTGTAATAATGAAACTCTCTCTTGAGATCCTGATCAGGGATTTGTAAAGAACTTTTATAGTAACTAAAATTGAGTAGTTTGTTGACGAAGGATGTTGTTAAAAAGAGATCCAAACTACAGAAATTCACATAATTTCAATTAAAACTGAGAGAGCACTTAATAGTTTTCATTTGGCCGTTGACTTCTTATGCAAATGTTGGATAGTTAATGAGAGTAACAGCCAGTAACTATGATAATGAATTCGAGATTGTAGTAGTAGATTAAAAATAAAATAGTAGATTAGTAGAATTAAAAATAGTAGATTTAAAAATAAAATATTAATGTTTCTGTAAACATTAAAATTCTCAGCATTTTTTACTTTTCTTGATTTTTTTTATTGTTGATTATGTTTCCTTCTGAACTTTAATCTATAAGTGTATGAGAATGTTATAAAAGTGGAATGTTTAATGCTCAAGCATATATCTTTACTCATGTAAATAATAATTTATTCTCATCTTAGATGCTGCATTATATTGAAATATAGTAGCGTACTTTATTCATGTTTGTAAACGGTGTGTCCTCTGCATGATTATTCTGTCGAAGTGACAACATTATTGTAATCATAACAATGATGTTTGTAGATACCAGATATCAAATCGAAATGGTAATAGAACGTAATTGTGAGGTTATGCATTTTACCTTTAGTAATAAAATAGAGTTTTATTTCGCAATTTGAAGGTAACGTCGTATAGCGAAAGTTTGTGTTTTATTTTTCCTAGCAACAAACTGACATCACAGTTAGGACTTAGAATCAAGCTTTGATTTTCATTTATCAAGCGAAGATATTAATAATTACTGCCTGGCGCATCTAGTAACTTTGAGATACTACGTTTTAAATCTATTTCTAATGAGAAATATCATTTTATACTATATTACAGAATAGAAGTGTTTTATTTTATTATAGGTTTTGGATAACACTGAACTTAATTTAACATTTTAATTAATAGTTATTTTTTTAACAGATATATCAAATCACAAAAGTAGTCCAAAATATACATGACGTCTTTCTCAAAATATCGAGGTGCTCCATATAGGTCCGCTCTTTATTGATTTTACCAGTTAAATCCAAATAATAGAAATAGACCCAATTGGTAATTGTGCTCTTTTCAAGGTGATATTTATACAATAAAAGTAGTTTTGCTCTTTCAAGGGAATAGTTCTTCGATAATAGTCGTTTTGCCCTTTTCAAGATAATAATTAAAATAAAATAAAAGGGATGCGCCAAGAACAATTTAAATACGAATCAGGCAGTAATTGTGTTCTTTTCAAGGTGATATTTAGACAATAAAAGTAGTCTTGCTCTTTCAAGGTTATAATTCTATGATAAAAACAGTTTTGACCTTTTCAAATTAATAATTAAAATAAAACAAAAGGGACTAACTAAGAACAATTTAAAATACGAATTAGGTACCAATACCTGATCACTACTTGACTCGTTAACTCGTCCTTTATAGTAGATTATCTTAAAATTAAATTCTTTATCCAATATCGGCTTTTTGATAGTGAGCGTCAAATTTCTTTATTTCTAAGATCTTTGCCCTAGTTATTAATTAAGTGTTGAATTTAGGAAAGTACACATACAGCATTTTAAAGGGACTAAATTTTACAATGAGTTCATATGATTTCAAATAAACTATTGCTAAAAAGGAAAAGAAATATGACATACATCAAAAAGTTTACATTTAAAGTAAATAATTGCATTTTAATTCATATTATTACTACTTAATGAATACATATTATCAATGCGTAATACGCCTTACATATCGAAGGCAGTATCGAATTTTTCTTAATCATATTTCCTCTTCCTTCTGCGCCACTGTTATTTTGTTTGCTGTCTGAAAGATCAGTTTATTTTCCATGCATAATTTAACATGAAACCAATGCCAAAACAGAAATTTGATCCAGGCGATAATATTTAACTGTATTATCTTAGTCTAATAAATAATTGTCGAGCAGACGAGAAAAAAAAAGAAAGAATTTATAGAAAACTAAAACAAAAAGCAACATTTTCCCTCAAACTAAAAAACAAACATAAATCCATTAATCTTGTTAGCATACTTAATGCAAATAGTGAATATTACAGCATAGAAGAAAATAAAGTGTTAGTGGAGATTCGACTTGGGAGAAATATTTTACCATATTTTTTCTTTTAATTTATCGCAGTCTGTCTTTTGAACAAAGGCAATGATAAAATTCTTCTGACTAGTATTGTATGGAGTTTTTCTTAGCCGATGAATAATTGGCGTATAATTCTTAGGTCTAGGCAACTAATATCTGAATTTCGGACTTATGAAAGATTAAAAATTTACCAAAATATTCACCTATTTTTAAGACAGTTTTGCTAGAATTGCTAGAATGTCCCGATTTTGTCACCAAAGTTCATGATGATTACTTCATTAGGACACGAACTATGCTGATCCTTCCAGAAGCGTGTTCGCCATGTGTTGGAAATTATAAAAATAGTGGGAGTTAGAACTGAAGAGTTAGATAATAATATTAAGTCGAATCTATGGACAACAAAATATGCATTTACTTAAAAATGTTGCAAAAATAATTGCCATGTTTGTTTACACACGTTATTGTCACTTATAATTTGATACTGTTAACAAACACATTAACAGACAAAACTGCATACTTAACATGAACAGCCACTCATTCCGCAAAGGAAGAACGTTAAACATAAGAGAGCGAAACGACTGCTCTATCAGCAGTTGCTGAATTTGCACGAATTTCTATCGGTCACCAACACTTGCACCTGAAAGGATGAACCTTTTATCTTGCCTTGGGTAATATTATAAAAATAATATAAATAACACTTTATAATTTTTAACGATGTTGTGTTATATATACGTTAAATATGCAAACATTTGAGCAGTTATCCCTTCTTTTATTGAATACAGCACTCGAAGATGATAAAGCTTGACGGTGGCACCTGCATTACAAATATTTGTATATTATTGGACCACAACTCCGTTTTGGTGGTTGTTTTTTTGTAATAATATTTTGTCTGGCAAATTTTCTGAAGCCATTTGCTAGTGCTGGTAGGAAGAGTTCAAAGGGGAATATTAATAGTAATAAATATTAAAATTATTTAGCATAGGCTAAATTATTTTAATCAATTAATATAAAAAGAATAAAATATAATAAGTAAATGCATTAGAAAGAAAGATATCAAAGATAAAATACTAATTACATGAATTAGCAGATTTTTATGAGAAAATACATTCAGAATTAAATTATTTAAAATTATTTAAGAATCCAACATATCAAATTATGTTCTTAGACATTGTTTATCCTAGCTTTAGTTCATTTTAATCCCCAGAAGTAATCCATATTACGATATAAGGAATGCTTTTATTATTATTGAATCTTCCGACATTAAAACAGATTATAGATTTCACCGTCAAAATATATTATAGTTTGTTGAACATAACAAACCGTTTGATGTAAAGATTTATAACACACTCATTAACCAAGCAGCGATAAGAAATTCAAAGCAGAAATGAAAATAATAATTCTAACAAAATCACATATTTTGTTGTACTATCGTCATTCTCTCAATTTATCACTTGCAAAAGTATTTTATGTAATTACTCCAAGAAATACTATGAAACAACTCCATCAAATGGAACCTCTTTATGAAGTTACTTATGACTCTCCAGAAGAAAAACAGTTATAGAAGAAATGATTAACAATTACAGCAGAAAATTGAATATATGTAAGGATATCAATTATAAGCATTTACATATGTATAAAATTACTTTTATGCGAATATTTTTAGCACGAATCTTTTCGAAAACCATAGTATAATGATTGTACATGCATCATAAATTTTAAGAACTAATATTTCTGGTTTTTTAAGGAGATTCTTTAACTTCGCTTCATTTGAAATGAATATCAAATGAACCGAAAAGAGGCGAAGTATTAGGTTATATCATTTAAAATTTAACCTAAAAATTTTTTGTCTTGATGTTTATTCCTCATCATTGGATAAAATATTATCATTGGATAAAATATTATTATAAAATATTATTATTGGATAAAATATTATCTATTATAATTTCGTATTGAATTTCAAAATTTCATTATTATTCATCAATGTTTTAATATCTATATCTAAAAGGAAGGAATGTAATAAATACCTAAAAATTATTTTGTTGCTAATTTAAAAATTTTAAGATCTTTTTCAGTATAGAATTAAGATAAAAAATTAGATTAATTATTCATTTTCTGTGAATTATTAGAATGCATTGTGAAGGAATTTTTATCTATGGCATTGCATAAATACTAAAAGAGCATGATTTTCATTATATTTATGGTATGATTTTGCAATTATTATTTATGAAAAAATAAAATATTGAAAAGGTTTTATATTCTATCATTTTATTTTTAAAAATCATCCTTAAAGAAATATCACAAAAAACTATTTTTTTATTCCATTCAGCTGATGTAATTTTATAATACTCTTTACGTATTCTGTAAAGGTAGGAATCCGTAAGCCTTCCGGAAAAGTTTCTCTATTCATTACGAAATCATTACTTTAAATCATAATGTAATGTTACAATTCCTTGAAATACAATAAAGTTACTTTTTAGTTTCGCTGTAAATTTAATAATAAAAGACATCGTGGATAGAATTAAAGTACCCATGCACAGAGTAATGTCAAGAAAAAAATCCGTCATGGAAAAAAGAATAATAGGAATAAAAGAATAGTTAGTTAGAAATGAATCTATTAAAATCCTACCATATTTTACTTTATATACGTTACAAAAGTAGTTTGAAATCTGGAATTTTATGAAATGCTAGATTTCATAAAATTTTAACCATAAGTAAATTGTAACCCAAAGCATTTTACCCCAAAGTATGAAATAATTAATATTTCAAACAATTCATGCCTATTCTTGTACAGTGCCAAATCAGCAAAGTTTGTTTCACTTTTTATCTATATCTATATCTATATCTATACTTATAATAAAGCTCAATGTGTGTGTGTGTGTGTGTGTGTGTGTGTGTTGGCGCTCTACAGGCCAGACCATTCAACCTACAGCTACCAAATTTGGCACGTGTATACCTTGGAGGCCAGGAATGTGCACCTGGGGGTTATTTTTTCGAATTTTTGATTAGAATTTTATTTATTTAAAAATTAAGTGAAATTTTGGCGTGTTTCTGCTATAACTTCCGAAAATATTACCGCACAAAAAAGATTTTTACATCAAGTTAAAGATCAAAAATTTATCTTTTAAATGATACTACTGTTTTAATCTTAAAATTAAATTTCTATTTTTAATGAATTTTTAAATAAATATTTTAACTATGTTTTTCAATAATTTTTTTCGTCAAAAATAAAAATGAGGATTAAGCACGTTTCGCATTCAGGAGAAAAAAATAGCTTTTTTCAAAGTGTTGCCATCACATTGATTAAAGCTCTAACTGAAAATAAATTAAATCTTTTTGGAAATGAAATCTGCAAAAATATAATTTTCGTCACGTGTCTGTAGGAAATGAAACAAACATGAAATATTATTTTTTTCTAAAAAATAAATTCAAGAAAAATTCTTTTATGATCTTTTACACTCTCTATATTATTAATTCAATAAATAAGTTTTATTTTAAGGCAAGTTTTGTTTAATATGAACAAGATATCCATTCAAATCATGGCCACACAGCTAATTTGTAAACCTTTAGTAAGACAAAGATCTGTTGCGACATAAATCGTAAATATTTTATTTAAAAATAGCAAACGATTATTTTAATAATTATAAATTTTATTTTGTAAATAGTTGTGAAATTCAGATTGGCAACAGTGATATTTTTGGAACTTTTAATTTGTTGTTTAAAAACGATGCTAGAATTTTGAATGAAAATAAGTTGATGTAAATTTGATAATATTATCTACAATGTAATAAGATTTAGTTTCATAATAAGTTTGTCTGCATTCAATTTTTGTTGACGCACGAACACAACAGATTTACTAAAATGGTTTAAATAGAAAAATGATTATATTTTATGTAACTTAATTCAATAAATGCTCTAATAAATAACGAATTTTTGATTTTACATAAAGCTTCTGCTGTCGAAATCACGAATAACAAAATGCTCTTGAAACACTAATATTTTAAATAAAAAGAATTAATTTCCATTCAACTAAATCAATCACTTAAACTGACTGATTTTTGAAAATTTGAATATCACTATTCAATAAAAAAAAAGGATAATTTTAGATTTTCCATCGATCGTTTCAAAAAAAATACGCCAATCAGCGCGCAGGTTTCTAAGAATAATTGGCCAAAGATTATGAAAATGTTGAGTTTTTCTAGATTTTTAACATTCAAAACTTCATAAATAAGTCTTAGTTGATCGTGGAAAATAGAAACATTCATTCATTTATTTAAAATTTGGTGTGTCCAGAATGTTTCTCAGAATATACCTTACTGCATTAAATTTAGATTTCATAATTTTTGAAATATATTTATAGGCTGGAACAAAATATTATTATTGATTTCATTTCAATCCTTTTGAAAGCAAAACTAAAAACTGAATTTTATGCTAAATCTGATAAATTTTTGTTGAATTATTCTTTGAGATATTACATAAATTATCAAAAATATTTTGTAGTTCACATAAGACTTAAATACCGAGATATTCTGTTTGCAATACTCATATTCAATAATAATAGTAATAAATAAATAGCAATAAAGATGATAAATAAAATAAAACGCTTGGTTTTATTAAAAAATATCTTTATATTAATTGCAATTTCATCATTTCCACTTTAAATTAAAGTTGAAGTTTTACCGGAAATGACAACAAATTAGCAAAATATATATAGTAAATTGAACGAAACGATCTAAACAACAGTATAAGTTTGGTATGACTATCAAAATTTGAAGATTAAAAATGTTTTGTGCGAGAATCTATTAAGAGACCAGTTACTTAAAATATTTAATTGAAAATTGTAGCGAGC
>JAPMOR010036694.1:1240346-1269109 GCA_026543865.1 Argiope aurantia
AAAGTGAGTATTATTTACATTTGAAGAAAACTCGAGGGAAAATAAATAATATTATTAAATAATATTTTTAGAATTTTGGCTTGGAATGTTGCATATGTAGTTGTTCATAAAACCATTTTACAATTGAAATATAACAAAGACTTTTATATTGTATACGCCATGAACTTATCTAATTGCCAGCCTTATTTTGTATTTTTTCTTTTTGTGATTTATTTTGAACATTAATTCAGTTTAAAGAAATTATACATATTGCATTGGTACATGTATAGCAGGATTAGCATATGAAGAAGTTTTCTCCGTTTAGAAATTTTTTTTTCTATCTTTTGAAGATTCGTAATGGCGGAGCTATGAATGAAAGAATTCAGAAAAGGCAAGAATAGGCTTTTGGTGATTTTTCTGTTCGAAGGAGTAATTTATTTTGTTGTTTGCACTTCCTGTTTATTCTTTAAAATTAAAATGAAAAATTTCTTGGTTGGATAGTTCATTTATCATGCACTATTTTTAAAAACTCATGTGGTATTCCGTGTTTGCCAATTTCTTTTATGTTTATCCTTTCCCCCTTCGGTTGTTGCCAATATCTAATTTTCTTAAAAATGTGCTTCCGTAAACTTTTAAAATGCAAAAAGTCAAACTGCATGGATGCAGAAACTTTTTGTACTTAAATAAAAATGGATTTCTAGACTAAAACGTTTATTAATGAATTGGAAAATGTGACAAGCTGATAAGAAATATCACTTATATTTAAAAAAAGATAATAACTATTATTTTTTTATACTTAAGAATTGTTTCAGTGAAAATGTTTGATGAAACTGAACAAAAAAATAGTAAGTATTAAAACATTTTTGAAGACTTTAAGAAATTGTTTTTTCAATATTTTAAAATTTAGATCAAAAATATAATCTCAGTTTTTTTTAAATTTTGAAGCATCTTCAGTTCTTATATTTTTTATTGATTTATATACCAATCAAAATATAATACTAATTATTCTTTGCTATACAGTTCTGCTATCAAAGGAAAAGTCAGTTGCAATCGTATTTTTAAGTATTTTTTTTCTGGTGCACAAAAAAGAATGCACGTTTTAAATAAAATCAATTATTCAATGTAAATTAAAGAAATTAAAAATTTGAAAAATTCCATTTATTTCTATCGAAACACTATCCATTTTTCAATATTTTTCAAATTAAAATATGATTTAGCAATTAAAAGAAAAAATTACTATCTGAAGTACAAAATAAGTAGAAATTAAGATATAATTAAAATTATAGAATTTATAAACTTCAAAAAGGAAAATTACTATTCATGATAAAAGAACACTATACTTTACAAAAATATTTGATTTGTCACCTATGACATTTATAATTTAATTCTACATTCAGATTTATTATGTGATAAGAAATAAAAAAGTCCAATCTCCAGCCATTTCTCCAATTGATTTCTGAATTGATTGGTAATATAAAACGAGATAAGGATTAAAGGATGTGTTCTGTTACAAAAAAAAAATGCCGAGTTAATACACACCATTTATTTTGCATATAATTTTGATCATGGAAATCGATTTATAACGTAAAACAATTGCGTTCTAAAGAAAAGTAGCAAAGTTGTTTGAATTTGAATGTCTTAAATTGTTTTTCGATAATTCGCAAAATTTAAACATTTTAACATAAAAAAAGTTTTTAAAAGTTGCATTCTTTTGCCCTTTTAATTTTTTCTTTCGCAACAAATGCTGTGTAAATTTGAATTATACAATCTCTTTTCTGAACCAATGCTAGCCATTTTCGGATTATTAACTTCGACCTCTTCCTATGAGAGTGATGATCTTTACATCAATGTACGTACCGCTCGTAATAGAAGCTATTGTTGATTGTAGTACCGAATTGATTTATCGCAGTGACTCAGTCATTCAATCCTCTATGTACATTACAGATAGGAAGATGTTTATTCTTTAAGGTCAGTAGCTTTATTAGTTTACCTTCAATGGAAGTACTTAAATTGAGACGGAATTCTCGTCTGTAAATTTAACAAGTCTATTTTGATTTGTCTTTATAATTCCCTCATTGTGCCGAATTCTGAATTTAATACTTTACGCGTTTTTTTACTTTGACTCTTAATGAATTGAAGGATAAACGAAATATCTGCCAAATGCAAGAAGAAAAGACCAAACAATGATATAAAAGAAGTTTGTAAACTTTTTGTTATTAGATTTATTTTTAATTTTATAGTGTGTTAAGTTATAACTGTAGTTGACTTTTATACTTAAACGCAGGATTCCATTGAAGAAACCTAGGCACTTTAGTTTATATCGTCAGATTTATCAATGCCTTGGAATTAGTGTGAAAGTGAATGAAATTTCGTTTGAATTATTTCCACCAAATAGATTCATACTAAAGATATCTCTTAAGTAAAAATTATTCTTTCATTCTACAGCTTTGATCTTCAATAGAATGTACGTAATATTGTGATTCTTCTATGATCGAAATTCCTTTCTCTTACAAGTGTGTTTTTGAAAAAAAAATGTTAATTAACGATGCGATTGCTTAATTTGGATAATGGGTTCGAAATTCTTTTCACTTAGAAAAGAATTTTTGGATAGTTGTCATTAAACGATATCATTTAACTACTTAGTTAAGCTTACTACTTATTTGGTAATGTATGTGATTTTATTTTAAAAATTAATCAGGGATGAAAACTGTTATGAAGTTGAAATTATTTGTATTTTAAACTATTAAATTTCATGCCACTTAAATTCGAAGTAAAAATTCTTTAACTTGCGAACTTTTTCATGCTTTTTAGAATCTAATTTACATAATTTTGCAGTCTTACGTTAAGTGGCAATATCAAGAGAAAATCATGCACCTTAAGCAAATAACTATGCCTTTCTATTTCAGCCGAATCCTTTTCTAGAAATATACAAGCTATGCTTCCTTATCATCGTTTTCTTTATGGTACCACTCTAAATGTAATGAACTTTACGTTTGAGATCTTGATCAGGGATTTAAAAAGAACTTTTAATGTTACTAAAATTAGTATTTTGCTGATGAAGGATGTTGTTAAATAGAGATCCATATTATAGGAATTCAGGTAATGTCAAATTAAAACGATAGAGCAAATGGTAGTTTTAATTTGGCCGTTGACCTCTTATTCTAAAGTTTGATAGTTAATAGCCAGTTACTATAATCCCTATTTATACGGTTTAGTTCTGTGGTAACGGGGTGTCTGGCTGTAGTTAAAAAATAGTAGCGTTAACTTATTGGAAGTTCTTTGTATGTAGAAATATTTTTATGTCACATTTCTCTATATATTCTTTCTAATTTTTATGATTAAAAGGCTGCATTTGAATAATTTTTCTACTATGCTTCCATAATCAATCATTTTTCAAATAATATACCTGTCTATAATCTGTGTCATGCTCAAAAGAGGAACATGTTATAAGAATTCAGTAATAAAGCAATTACAATTCAAAAAGTAAGAGGTGCTAATACTTTAGTAGCTGTATTTCAACGGAGGTTCCAATAAATATAAATATATTTTTAGGCAAATTAAAGAAATTATTTTTTTCTATACGTCTGGTATAAAACAATAAAATAGATTAATGAACTTATATGTTTTCATCTATAACCAATTTATAAAGTGAATTAATTTTTTAACTACATAAAAGGGGATATTTTATAATTCTTTCCTGTAAAAAAAACCCAAAAATAATACCAATAAAATCTTGGTTATTGCAAAAATTAAAATTAGCTATATATATTTTACAAATCAATTATTTCGTTCAAACCTTTCGTCATCAAATTTCATTGTGGGAAACAGAATGTTTTCTGTGCATTAGGTTCCCATTATCTACAGTTGCCTTTTAAAAAATGAAAATTATTACTTCATTCCCCACCACCACCACCTTGATTTTTTTACCTAATATTTTTTGATACCAAAAAGATTAAATTTCCAGATTTGATTTAAATTTGGAGGAACAAGATTGCATTGATTGATTTGTGTAGCAAGCAAAAAAAAGTTTAAAAATTCTTAAAAGTTCTCCGAAGAAGCATTAGTAGATCATTCAAAACTATCATTTTTCGATTATTGAATTTTGTACATAGTATTTTCAAAATCTTATTTTTTGGTTTGTTTTTTAATTTTAGCTCCCAACCGAAAAAAATATATAAATTCTTTTGGATATAATCCTTTGTTAAGAAATGTTTAATGGTAATTTATTCAAAGAAATTTTCACTTTGTGTTAGTGCGAATCAAGGTGAATTTAAATACCCAATGCAAGAGAAATAAATGCAAAAATTTCTTACGGCATTAAGAAAGCATTATAAAGCAAAGTATATGAACACAAAAAGACATTTTTTTATAAAATATTTTTGTTTTAAAGCTCCAATAGATTATTTCAAAAATACTTATTGAAAATTTCTTTATTTGGCATTTTAATACAAAAGAATATTTAATATTTTAATACTAGCAAATATTTAATATTTTGATTGTTTTAATACTTGGAGATATTTAAGAAATTTCTTGAAAGTGTTTATGAATAACTGGGGAAAAACTACTGATGTCATCACATCCATAAATCTCTACAACAACTATATTAACAAGTTAAAAAAAATATCGATCTGATGGGGCAAAAGAAACAAATGTTTTTTATTGGTTAAGTAATGAAAATTCAATCTTGAATTATATAAGGATATTTCAGTTTACCTAATTTAGAATAGTTCAAAAAAAAAAGCTTCATCCACTCAAAGTGTTTTAAATAGAGTTCTTTCAATTGAAGGAATACGAAATTTTCGAAGCAGTTTCCAAACGATATGTGCAGATTTATTCAGTGAAAAATAATACAAATTTTTTTTAAAAAATTACAAAAAGTTGGTTTTTTTAGAGTCTCTACTGTCAGGAGTCTCATTTGGTGTGATCATGATAGCAAAAAGTTGCAAATTCATCACTTATAATATGATATAAACATAAAAATATCAAATTAAAAACTTACCACAAATTTAAATCTCTTAGCTTTAGCTGATATTGTAGATGTGTCTTTATTATTACTAGACGAGTTTATAAACGGCATGGGAGACTTGGCATTTGAATTTGTCCAAATATTTTACGGTAAATATTAGTTAATTATTAATCAATTATTAGTTTTCATTTGTATTCTTTATTCTACTGCCTACGCACTATTCCCTCCACGAACGGTCGCATTTCGATTGATTAAATGCCATATTTAATAAGTCAAATATTAATTTTTCTTTAAACATTAACATTCAGAATATGTTTTGCATTTCTTGATTTTTTTTCCTCTGACTAAACTGTTTGCCAGTTAACATACAAGAACTAACTTATTCTCATCCGAGAAGCTGTATTATATTGAAATATAGTAGTGTACTTTATTCATGTTTGTAAACGGCGTGTCCTCAATTGATATGATTGAAGAGTTCCCTACGCGCAAGGAATATCGAGCTGCTTATAACGGCATAGTGTACTAAAATCCTACACTTCTGATCATTAGGTTAACGTTTTATCTCATATCCATGCATCAACATATCATCAAATATTAATTCTCAGATGCATGACTATTCTGTAGAAGTGACAGCATTATAGCAATCACAACAATAATGTTTGTATGCACCAGATAAGCAACCAGAACGCTAATAGAACATAACTGTGGGGTTCTGCATTTTACCTTTAGTAACAAAACATAATTTTTATTTCCCATTTGTAGGTAAGACTGTACAGCGAAACCTTGATGCGTTTATCAACACAATCTTCTGGAATAAAGTATAAAGCTGATACATAAAATAAGATAATTTCCTAACTAACATGAACTAATGACACTGTACATAAACAAATTGCAATTTGATAAAAGAAAAATTAGATATTTTTGTTAAAAACTTAGAAAAAGTTATAATTTGCTTACAAAAATGTAGATATTTTTGTTAAAAAATGTGAACCAAAAATTGTAATTTGCTTAAAAAAGAATATAGAAAATTTTGTTAAAAATTTGAAATAAAACTGCAATTTGCTTTTAAAAAATGTAGATATTTTTGTTAAAAATTTGGAAAAGTTTATATTCTTGATGCAATACATTAAAAACATCTTATGAATTGAGCTAAATTGTATTGAATAGAAAACTAAGAATTTGGAGACAATTCTTTCTTACTTTATAAACATAAAAAATTGTATATTTTATTTAGATTGTTTTAAAAATAATCAAAATTATAAATTTCGTAAAATTTGTTTCCTTCACTTAATACAAATATTGCACCAGCAAGTGCTCATCATTTGTTTTCTAATTACCATACTTATTTTATGATGAATATTATTAGAGATTTATGCAACCATTTTGTAAATCAACCATTTAGTAAATCATTAGCAACCATTTTGTAAATCATTTTACGATTCCTTCTTATTGTAATTGCATTATTTGTAATAGTAATTGATGATTTTAATAAGGGAGTACATTAATAAGTACTCAAAATTTTGATAATTTATTGATAGATGTAATAATTTAATATGAAATTTTTCATGATAATCTCCATTGCATGAAAATGTCGGTTTCCTGGACTTACCATATTCTAAAAGTTACAGAATATATTATTTTCAAGTTGCATAATAATAGATGGAATGATCTTTTATAAACCCCCTGTCTAGAAATAAAAACTGAAAAATAGATTTGTAGGAATGAAGACATTCAGAGAATCTTTTAAAATAATAAAGTTCAAAACCGCTAAAAAACAGACCACATACAAAGAAAATACATAATAGGAATTTCGATAAAAATAGAAATACTATTTGTGATTTTAACTGTTGATTGTTATGAAAAAATTTCAAACTGACATATAAAACACAATTTAAACTCCAGGCAAGACAGAGATATTAAGATATTTTAAGATCTTATATTTCCTAATGTCGTTTTCAATCCAAAGAATATTTGATTCGGAATGGTACTCACGTTATTTCTTAGAATGTCAGGGAAAGTATTTTAAGAAGAAAGTTATTTTTAAAAATCTGAATGTAAAAATACTACTATCGCTACAAATTTCTACCTCGAGATTTTGATAAATTTCCAATTTTTATATCTACACATGAGACAAATTCCAAACATTTTTGGAATTAAATGTATCTGTCTGAGTACGTGATTATCTCACGAATGTAATAAACTAAACAAACGCTGATGCAATTCTATAACAAATTTTGGACGAGGTTCTTTAAGGGAAAGATTATTAGTTTGTGATCACTAGATCTCGAAACGCAATTAAATAGATAAAGGGAATTTATATTGATTTTATTATTAGACACTGAGATCTACAACCAATTCTGGTAGAAAATCATCAACAGTTGTCACAAACTTGTCTTTAGTTTTTGAGAAGTGGCACCAAAGAATAAATTATTTGTTGACTTGTCCACGTGTGAACAAAATCACACGTCATAGCAGAAAAGATAAAGGAAAATAATGATATAGTTTGACACCAAAACTTTAGATCTGAATCAAATTTTTGATAATATTTTTCAACAAGATCGAAATAATTAACTTTATATTATCCTACAATATCCTTACTAACCAAATTGAAATTGAAATCCGATAATTGATTTGTCGTTGAATTTAGATTTCTTCAACAATACAATCTGCTTTATATTCTAGTACTTTGACTTTAAGGAGTATTTTGTCGCATTCAGGGAAAGAAATTTACCTATGAAGCCTACATTTCGTCATAAGAGTCCAAATGAATGACTTTATTTGTTCATTATTAGATTATGGATGAGTGTAATATGAAAGTATTTCTGAAAAGGTTTTTTAACAGAAAGCAGAAAAGTGCCGATTTAGAAAAATACTTAAGAAAAATTCTTCTTCTATTAAAATTTGCTTATATATATATATATATATATATATATATATATATATATATATATATAATGATATTTTAAACTTTAATTTCAATTTAATTAATTTCCAAAGTTTTATCTTAACTTAGCCCATAGTAAGTTCATTCTCTTATTTCTTGGTCCAATTCCACATTCTCTACTCAATTAATTCAAGGGAAGCTTTAAAAAATTTCTGAATCGGCTAAACGCCGACACATTTACACGCTCAGCGCGAAGGGATAGAAAACTGTCCAGTAAGAACATTCTTTTTAAAAGATCCCTGAGTTTCCTTTACATGTGATTGACATACGTCAGAAATCCTTATCGGAATCTTAATAATATATTAGCACTGTAAAAAATATTTTCCCTATCAATTTCTCTAGTTATATAAGACGAGGGATAATTTATTTCTCTCTTCTTCCCTACATCTGCTTCTGTCCCGCTCTGTGGCCGACGCGCAATGTCCGCGTCTCTGTTTGTAAGCAATTATAGTTTAATTTCAGCTGAAATAAAGATTCTTTCTGAAACAATCAAACTGAAAATATTGTGAAATCATTAGTAGTAAATACATTATTAATCCTCAGATTCGGAAATCCTAACGCTTACGTGCATGGGCCAGTAGGCATTGATTTCATCAAAATAAGAGAAAAAATGAAGAAATATGAGTTTAATGGGATGGAAGTCAAGGTCATGGTCTAAAATAAAGTTATTCGGAAGTGCTAGTCTGGAGACCCTATAGATAGAGAACAATAATTTTGGATGCATATAGGAACTTTATATCGAGGGCAATATTGACCTTTGTTTATGTAATACAAAAAGAAGGCAAAAAAAAAGATAATCTATTATATGTCATATTCAATTGTAAAATAATGATAGGAAAAAAATACAAACACTGTTGATTTTGTCATAAATAAATAAAAATAGCAAACCAAAATACACTTTTTCACGAACAATGGAATCTTAAACATTAATGACATTGAAAATGCTTTAATGGATTATGCAATGCAACCCATAATTTTTTTTCGACAACCTATATTTGTTTTACGATAAAAATAGCATAGCTGGTGGAATCTGGAGTTACATACATTATGTTCTTAAAAAAAACACAACATTCCTATTATATTTGGATTAAAATAGAAGCCACCCAAACTGCCATTTTTCATGTTACTCAGAAATAAAGCTGTCAGACTAAATAATTTATTGAAGATAAGTTCTTAGAAGTAAGAAGATAAGTTCATAGAATAACTTAGAATATTAAATAACCTTCTATAAGCATATTATCACTCCCTTTCGCCTTAAGGATTACAAATATAAATATGTAGGTGAACTGTCCAGCAAATATACGTACATGTACCTAAATGATACGTGGTATTACATTTGACTACATGCATGAAAATGTAATATGTAATAGATAATGCAACTTCAGGCTAGAAATTACTTATGGGGAATGGAACTATTAAAAAATGGAATATCCTGTTAACAACCCACAATATGTCTTGTATTTCAATCAAAATTTGCTTTAAAAGTATATTATGATAGTTGATAAATTTTTTGTGACAAATAGATGGAACGTAAGCAAGAATATTCCGGATGATGACACGTGCTTTACTTTATTTGGATGGCATATTTTTGAACTAAAAGATTTTAATATGTAAGAGCTGATAATTAAATTTATAAAAAAAAATTATTTTTATAAAATTTAGAAAATTAAATTATCTAACTTTTTTTAATTTATGAAAAAAATTGGAATTAACCTTATTTTTTACAGCAAGCTCGTTCATATTAGTTGAAGCTTTAAATAATTTATATTGTCTTGATATGATATCATTTGAACCGTAGAAAACCTTCAATTTAGAATTTTGTTGCTCAAAGAATCACGTGATTTAATTATTTAATTAAGTTGTATATTTTATAAGTTAGTATTTTCTACAGAAAGTATATTCTATAGAAGGCTGTATCTATAGTTAAAAAATGAAATAAAGCAATTACTGCCAGCCATATCAGTGTCCAGTTCTCTAATGAATGGATTCTACTCTATTCCATGCCGATGGTATTTCATTTCTTTTAGCAAAGTCTCAGTTTATTTTCCATGTATGATTTAGCTTTAAAGCAAAAGCATCAAACTAGAATTTTCTCTTTGATGTTATTTAGCTTTATTGTCGTAGCATAATAAATGATAACTCATAGCAGACAAAAAAGAAAAATTAAATAAAAAAAAACAGTAGCTGTTTTTTGGCTCAAACTGGAAAGGCATAAAGTAATAATCTTGTTAGTCTCCTCAAGGCAAAAAGCAGATATTTCAAAAGAAAAACGTACTTTAAAATAAAAAAAGAATTTTAGAATAATATTAGGACAAGTTTCTTACACTCAGTGCAGTCTTTACTTCTCAAATTGCAGCATGAAAAAATCTTTTATCTTGCAAAGTATAATTCGATTTCATTATCTTAAATGTCTTCAAAGATGAAAAAACCTTTCTTTCAAGGAGATGCCTAAGTGATGAATGGAAGGGTTTTTTTTATGTATACTCAGAATATAAAATTTCAAAAGCATTAAGATGATAAAACATTTCACCAATTTTTATTCATTTTATTATTAGTGATTCTCTAAAATTTATTCTGCCTATTGACTTTGGAAAGTAGAAGAGATGAAATTTCTTCTTCTTACTTTATTTAATGCTTATTATTTTCGGAAATATAGGAAATATACGCAATATAGGAAAACTATAGTAATCGCCAAAAAATTTGAACTAGAAAGTTTGACGATTCCGCACGTTTTAGACTTCCCTGAGTTCGAAAAACATTTTTACAAAATTCCCGTCTGTCTGTGACAAAGATTACACGAAAAATCTTTGAGTTAGTTGGTTGAAATTTGGTACATGGTCTTTACATCAAAGCTGCAGATTACTGTCAAATTTTGATTAAAATCTGTTCAGAGCAAGTCTATCTCTCTGGCTGTTCGAAAATAAATGAACACGATAATTACAAAATGAAGAGAACCTGAAAGATAAAACTCGGTACACAGATTTAAGATCTATATTGTAGACACATGTTAAATTTTGAGAAAATCCAACAAAGCGTTGTCTGTCTTTCGGTTGCTACTTTAAAAAACAGATAAAAGTGTTAATTCATAAACGTAATGACTGCAATATATCAAGTAATATATCAACTTTTGTTTGGGGTTTTTTAACTACAAGTGTAGTTTTGTGTCAAACTTTCGTTTCTGTCAGTAGAGAAAAATGTATCTAAAATACAAATTCCTTTTATGGATACTATTAACATATACCAGGAATAAATTTCAAAAACACTCGACAAGGATAACACGATAGATTCATGAAATATGCTAAATTTATGCCAAAAGTTAATATCTCGTAACTATAGTAAGCTAATACCGTTTAATATGCTTTCTGGTATAAAAAAGTATATGAGAGTGCATGCGAAAAAGTTTAGGAAAGACAAATGCCACTGGGTTTTTTTCTCTGAGAATTTTTATGGTTTTTAAGATAAATAGAGAAATCCTGTTAATTTTGGATATAAATCAGTAAACTTTGTAAGCATATTTATAAACTCTTTACTTATGAATGGATACTTCCTTATTCAAAATGACGAGAGATAGGTTATATCCGTTTATTTCTCTCTTTCAATATAAAATAAATAAGTTCCTATTCGTGTCTCCTCAAAAATTCATTAATTAAATGCTTTTCTATTTTGGAAATTCCAATGTGAAATAAATTCTTTGGGACAAAAGAACTTTTTCGTATGCTAATCCTACCCTTTTACTTCTTTTTTTAACAGATTATCAGGTCAATTTTTTTTCTAGCTAACTTTATGTAATTATATTTTTATCTATAAAAAGGAAATCAGTTGATATAAAAAATGAAGAAAAGTAATACTGAAGCATAGATTTTATGCTTCGGAATACATTAGAGTAAGGTTTACCAATCATTTAAATATTTCTTTCAGGCAGAATATTTAATGCCGTATATATTGTGTGCGAAATTGGGTTTTAATTAATGTTTTTTCTGTCTTGCTTTACTGACTACTTATTGAGGATAAAGATTTTGGAATTTCTGGAACTTACCAATTATTTTTTTCTCCTATGTACTCAGTTCAAATGTCAAGAGGTGACGAGAATGATAAAGATTATGAATCAAAGATGTGCCCTTGGCGATGATTTGGGAATTTTTATATATATGAAAAAAAATCGGAGTAATGAGTATTCAGTGAGAAAATAAAAAGCAAATAAATTCTGAATTAGAAGTGACTATCTCCCATTAATATTACCGGATTCTAAACAAGTCTTTTGGGGAATAAAATTTTAATGTAGATAATTAGTTATCTTAAAGTAGAAATTAGTAATCTTATAATAAAATAAAAATCTTTCGATATTTATTAATAATTTATCGAAATATAAAATCTAGGAAGGCTATAATAAATTTAGAACCATTTGCGAAATATTAAAAATAAGTCTTTTTGGATAATTTCTATTTAAGAATAATTTTATATTTTTAGTCGGCAAACTTTTGGAAACTGTAAAAAATTAATAAAAAAAATAATAAATAGTGTTTTAACTATGAATTTTTTTTAAGTGAAAACACATTCTAAAAGGCTATTTTTCATGTGAGTAACATGCCGATTTGATATGATAGTAGGCATTAAAAAGATTAAAAATTATCATAAAACATAGGGTCGCAGGAGATGTTTTTTCTGTGAAAATCGCAAAAACAGACATCGAAGAGACAATTAGCCTGGTGAAGAGAATGGCCCTAAGAATGCAAGGATTTGGAACAAGGTAGTCGAGAAGAAGAAGTTTTCCCGTATCTAAATTTTCCATGCGTTCGAGGAATATAAAAGCTGCGATCATTGCAGAATTAATGGTTCGAGGAATATAAAAGCAGCTTATATTCATTAAAGAACAATGCAGAATTAATAGTCTATAAGTTTCATTCGCAAACAACATGTTAGATTTCACGAATGACGAATATGCGGATATCCATTTAATTTACGACTGAGCGAATGGTAATGGACGGCTAGCACAAAGAATATACCAATAGCAATATCCAAGTAGGCCTTGTTCACACCACAGCACCTTTGCAAATATTAATAGACAATTGCGGGAGACAGGATCCTTCAAAACAACGAGGCCAAATGTAGGGTTCGAACGCCTCAGTGGCGCAAAGTACCTTGTTTTCTTGCAGCACGTCCTTCCGGACATACTGCAGGAAATACCGGCCATTGCACACTAGAACATGTGGTTAATGCAGGGTGGTGCACCAGCGCATTTTTTGAATTCTGTGCGTAATTAACTAGATGATACATATCCTGGGACGTGGATTGGACGTAGCGGACCTGTTGATTGACCTCCAATTTCCCCGGACCTTAATCCCTTGGATTTCTCCTTCTGGGGCCATATAAAATATCTTGTTTATCAGACACCTTTGGATACATTGAAAGATCTCGTTGCACGGATCGTCGTCGCTGCTGGAGAAATCACAAGCACACCTGGTATGTTTGAGCGCATCCGGTGGACCTTTAAATGTCGGTGTCGATTGTGTAATGACCTTCGCGGCCACAACATTGAGCAATTTTTATAAAAGTTTCTCATCGTCTCCTTTCTTATGTTAAAATGTCTGTGCTACAAATGCATGCTGTATCTGTATTCCAGCAAATAAATTTTCACCATCGTTTGCGAGTTTATATTTCTTTGAAAATTCTTATCGACTTGATGCCTACTATTACTCCTCAGAATTTTTCAATAGAATTTTGCGACACCTTATGTAAACCTTGGTGCCGATGTTGCAGTGATGTTTCTCGGCAAACAACATTTTAGTTTTTCTTGAATATCTTAAAACCTCCTCAGTTTTCGCACTACAGACATATCAAATTTGAGTATAAAATTCCTTATATTTTTAAGCTTTTACTTTTCTTAAAGTTTTAATATTTTTGCAGATATGTGTTCTAAACTACTTTTCCGGTTTCAATAATTTGCGACCTCCTGGTTCATCAAATCGGCATGTTACTCACATGAATAATTGTCTTTCAGAATGTGCTTTCACTTAAAAAAAATTCTTCGTTGAAACACCATTTATTATTTTTTTATTAATTTTGTACAGTTTCCAAAAGTTTGCCGACTCCTTATATTTTTGCGATTTTCACCCCCTAAACGTCGTTTGGGACCCCATGTTGTATGATGATTCTTTATCCTCTTGATGCCTACTATCACCCCTCTGAATTTGTCGGTCGAATTCGACAAACAGCCTGTATAAGCATAATAACTGTCATAAATATAGAAGCATAATAAATAAGTACAATATTAAAAATATTAAACTATTCATAAATATTAAATTATATATATTAAAAATATTATATAATTTATGATATTTATATGCTGACGAGGATATAGGATTTATTATGCTTCATTTTTCCTGAATAAATATTGCTTCTTTTAATTATATTTGCGAGTTTTATGTTATTATAATTTTTAAAGGATTTGCAAGATATTTAAAATTAGAAATATCATTCTATATTTTGAAGTGTTCAGAATATATTTTTTGAAAAGTTCTGAAATAATATGCCCAGAATCCATTCTTTACTCTGTTATGAAAGTTCAAATAGATTTTTATGATTGATCATAAATATATTTTTGAAATTGGTTGATTCTGTTCAATGATTTTTCAATCTATTTCTTCAAGTGAAATAAAGATAAAAATATCTTTGGAAATCAAGAATCCTACTAGCAGTTATTTTCAAAAAAAGAAAAAAAAATCAAGTCATCAGACTTAACAGGAAAAAAGTAACAATTGAAAAAACATGCAATATTAAAATAATTTACAAATTTTTTAAAAAAAATACCTTTATTGAAATTATAATGGAATTTATTATTATATCCAGATAGAAGGACATATATTCCCCTTTCCTCCTCCAGGTGTAAAATATTTTGAAATTTTTAAATAAAAATTTTGATTTTTCTTTTTACATCTTCATAATATCATTAAAAGATGGGTAGTGGAAATATATAATTCACGTCTTAAAGCCATCGAAATTTTAAATCATTTTTGCTTCTAGAGTTTTCTAGTTTCTAAGGAAATACATGGAGAAACTTTAGACCTTACTTCGTAGAAGGGACAAAACTTCTTAAAGGATTGTATTTTAATTTAGCATTGATTTCTTGTTGCTATCAAGAAGAGTCGTTACTATTATACAATATGAGAAAGAAAGAAAGTCCTGTTGAAAACGCAATTACGAAGTTAGGAGAAATGACGTTTTTTAATAAGCATAATATTTGAAAAGAATTAATATGGGGGAAGATAAATATTGATAAATAAAAATAATTCACCCACAAATTTGTGTAAATAAGTAAGCAAAACAAAATAAATTTGTAAGTGTATAGTCTTTTAAATTTTATATGCAATAATTAATATGAGTAATTTTCTAATCTATCATTATTTTTTTATTTCAGCTCATTGACGACAATACTTATAATCTAGATCAAACACTGCAATAGAAAAAATTAAGAAAGTTAATTTGGTTTATTTTTAATTATTTTCAATTTGTAATAGCTCGGCCATAATTTATTTGTTAAAATTTACCTAATCAAGTAGAAAATTCTAATTTGTAGTTTTGTTAATTATTACGCCATCTGTAATGAATTAAAAGAGTCAAAATTTAAATTGTGCCGAAAAAAATTTATATTTTTGAAAAAAAATTGCTTCCGACATATATTCCCAAATGTATCATGATTATGATTTATATATCTTCTATTTTTTAATAAATTAGTTTTAAACACAATTTTTGGCAACAATTGATAAAACTGTGAAAACTCTGTTGTAAAATATATTCAAGATACTATTAAAATTAAATAAAAAAATCAGAAATAGCGCTGATAGAATTGAAAAGTTAATGTTTAGAAAATAAATTGATATCAAAAACATATTTGTGCAATGTTTTGTTTCGATTCGACTAAGAAAAAACTACAAAAGTTAGAAAAAAATTATCTAAAAAACGAATAATAATTTTGAAGAATTTTTTCGTGAGCGAATACTATGCAAGATGTAACAGTAACCAAATTAGGATAGTTTCAAAGATCTACTATTATAGAGAATTCTGTACAATTTTTAATTTTGCATGACGAAGAGTTTAACAGGGAGGTTTGCTACATGGAAATTTGTCAAAATTCGAATTTTTCGAAGATTGTAGTACAAGAAAAATAATAAAATAAGAAAAAATGCTTGTTGAAAAATATGACAAAGTATATTACTAAAGCAGAAAATATATGCTGAAAAATACCATTACTATTAGTTTTATAGAAATTAAAGGCAGCGTTTTCATTCTATATTATTGTGTCTAATTTAAATTAAACTCAAAATTCTGTCCGGAATAAAAAGGCTTTTTGATGCAAAACTGTTAATAGATGTAATATTTCTATTTATTTCTCCTTGGCTAATTACTGAAGTAAAAACCACTGTCACGATATCTGTTCCCTTTGAAACATTGAAGCAACGTAGAAAATAGAAAATAAATAAGTTCGCTTTATCTTTTCAAAATGAAAGTTAGATTATTAGTTATTTGCTTTAGGTATCTCTAAGATATTTTATTAACGAAGTATTGTCATATTATGTCTTAAAAAAATTCCCAAAATTTGATCTCTATTGAGTTCTTTAGGATCGCAATTTGTTAAGGCTCATGATACTAGGAAACAATTTAAAATATATGAGCTTTTATTCGGTTCAGTGGAGAAATTACCTGTTGTGATTAGTAGAGATGATGAATGATATAAATAGTAACAAAAGGAAATAAAATTATTTCGAAAACGAATAATTATGTTCACATAAACTAAGGCGTCAGAATAATAGGTTCGGAAACTTGGATCTTGCTGAATTTCAACATTTGGAACTACATTTCATTTACTGTTTCAAAGAATGAATTTGTGTTGTATTGAATTCAAGCGATAAATTAAAGTCGTTTCATTCAATGATTTAATCAGATTTCACTGACTACACGCTTGTGGAAGAATTTACGACGTTGCTGATATAATTCGGGGATTCGAAGATAGCTATTTTTAGATGATTCGAAGATAGCTAAGAATCTTAAAACTGCGAACTGTCTTTTACTAGTGGAAGGCAGGTATATTTTAATCCTCACCTCCTTACCCTTCCAAAAAGATAGTAAAGGAAAATATCTACAATAAAACAAAATAAAATCATTAATTATTTTTATTCTTTTTCCTCCTTTTCATAATGAAATATCTGTTTATATGAAAAGGGCGGCCATAAAGGAATATAAGATGCTTCGACTGTCAAATTTTATAAAAGTTTTTACAACCAAATGTAATGAGAATTTGCCTACGTGCCGTTCTTACTTCAGAATTTCAATACATAAAATAAAAAAGCTCCATATTTTGCCACCATTTTATATACGATGCTTTACATATAATTGGTCAAAACAATTATCGGAAGGAATAACTGTGATTAAACTTTCTATCACAAATTCTTTATAACTACATTGATGTATGTTGCTGAATGAGAATATATTGCCATAGGAGCTAACAATCCCCCGTATTTATACAACGTATAAAACTTTTCATATTAAATTATGCATCTAGTAAGATCGGTGACAATATTTTATGGGAGAACTGATAATTAAATTTGCATTTATTTGATAATGGCCACTAAGCAAGTCAATGTTGGTCAACTCTCACAATGATTGAGATCTGAGCGAGGTATATTAATTGCTCGGATCTCAATTCCTATGATTTTTGCTTATGAAACTCTTAGAAAAATGTAATTTGCATAGAGAGCGTTGATAATCTAGCTACCTTGAAGAATTTCATTATGCTGCAAGTCCGGAAAATCACTTTTGAATTGCTGCGTTTTGCATCTGAACCTACGAACTAGACAAAATATTTAAAAAAAATGCCCGAGAAGCCATTCCATTTAAACATAAGCAGCAATGATCTCAAAATAAATGTATTGTTAAAATGTAATTTTTGTAATTAACTATGTAAATTACATGCATAGCACCATTTTTCAATGGATGACAAAAATTAGAGGTGAAAAGTTTGCAGGAGAATTGGACAATTTTTTGACGTCATTCGAAGTCCTATGTTTGGAGTTGTATCTAAAACAAAATATGGTTACAGTTGATCGAAATTATCTTTTATGATTGATGTCTAAGAATCTTCACAAATTTATGAACACTATTTACTGTATTAAATTTATTTTTGAGTGTAAATACCATGCTAAAAGATTTGACAAAATAATGCATATATCTGTTAGCTAATGATAATTTTGTATAGTTTCCATCAATGGGATTATGAACTTTGACTATTAATGAGTTTTAGCACAATTCCAGCCGAGAATCATTGCTTGCTATATAAATCTTGATATATAATTAGTCATTTCTAAAGTTTAAATTAATTCATTGTTACAAATGAACTCAGTTATAAGATTAATAATCATTATAATTTTATGGATTTATGGATCAATCTCAGATACAGAATATCTATTATGATGTAATGATTAATATCAAGATACCACAATTTTAGTTGAAATGTTTTACAAAAATAACTGCATCGTATTTTAACTTTTAGAGAAGATTTGCGATAAATAGTACATTTAGCAACAACCCCACCCTACCAAGAAACCCGTTATTCTTGAATAGCTGAATCTAATTGCAAGTAAGTGTCTATTGCAATTTTAACTTTTGGTGCTTTAGTAGGAGCATATAAATAATTCAACTGTAGATCCTTTGCTTCCATGCAAATTAGAAACAGAGGATTCTATATTTATAGGAAACAAAAGAAAATTGTTATTAAGAATTGCTAAGAATTAGAAACTTAATAAAAAGTATCTGCTTATAAAGAATGAAAAAATTAAAATGGTTATATGTAAAAACAATTTTATTAAATATCTTATTCTTGTGAAATATTTGAGTTCCATGTCATTATGGAACTCAAATATTTGATACATATATGCTTCTTTTAATTAAAATAATTATGAAAATAAATTAGAACGAGAAGAAGTGACAAGTACAAAATAAGACTGGCAATTAAGTAAGCTTGTTTTATATGCAATACAAAATTGGTTATCGTGCTTTAAAATGGTAAAATCCGTTTATGAATTAAATACATATACTAATGGAATACGTACGTTTTTTTTAACTCAATTAATGATCAAAATAAATCACAACGAGAAAAAAATAACGAATACAATATAAGGCTGCCAATTTGGCAAGTTCATTACACATACAATATAAAATTCGTTGTAATGTTTCAAATTGTAAAAATGGTTTTAAGAATTAATTACATATTCTAAAGCAAAATTCCATGCTAAAAATTAAAAAAATTACAAAATATACATTAAAAATATTAATCATTTTCTCTTAAGTTTTCTTTAAATGGAAATAATACTGATTTTTTTTACTTCTTTTACAAAAGGAATTAGTTATCTTTTTTGGTATTTAAATATTCAATCTAAGAAAAGAAAAAAAAAAGTAAGGCCGTGAAACTAAAATACATAGAAATTTGAGTATAAGGAATTCTCTTTTCTTTATTTATCGCAGATTTTCATGACGTTGCTGCTATCATGTAAACCTTAACCAAGATAATTTTCTTTCCATTTCTTTTGACTTATTTCGAAAAATACTACGGAAGAGGCATTAATTGCTAGGATCTGGAACATTTCGCTCCCAAAAGGCAAGATATTCAACTCAAAATCAATTTCACGCTTAATATTTCTGACATTAAACATTTTACCTTTAAGCAATATTTATATGTTATGAAGGTCTACACCAATGCATTCTGAATTACGCTTCGCCTTTCTCCTTTCAGCTATTTTTTATATCTGTTTTCCGAATTCACTTTTAACGTTAGAAATGCGATTGTTTAGTGCCAGCTCAAGAAAAATCGAGTTGATAGTCTGTTAAAATGTTAGTAGAATAGTAAGATTAGCTTATGAAGAAATTTTCTTTCACCGTTTTCCTTTCAAAGGAGTAATTTATTTTGTTCTTTGCCCTTCCTTTTTATTCTTTAAAACGAAAATGTAAAATCCCTTGGTTAGATAGTTTATTTATCATGTACTACTTTTAAAAACTCATTGGTATTCCATATTTGCCAATTTCTTTTATGTTTATCCTTTTCCCCTTCGGTTGTATTGCTAGGATCCGTGTTGCCAATATCTAATTTTCTTAAAACTGCACTTTCGTAATCTTTTAACATACAAATATTCAAAATGCTTCAATACAGAAATTTTATGAACTTAAATGAAAAAGGTTTTCTAGAGGAAAATGTTTATTAATGAATTGGGAAATGTGAGAAACTGATAAGAAATATCACTTATATTTAAAAAATATAATAATAGCTAATATTTTTTATATTTAAGAATTGTTTCAGAGAAGTTATTTGATGAAACATAAAAAAATAATAATTATTAAAAAGTAACTATAGACTTCTCCTCTTATTGTTTGAATTGGTTTATATACCAATCAAAATAGAAAACTAATTCTTCTTTGTTCTATCAAAGAAAAAGTTATTTGCAATCTTATTGTCAAGCATTGGTTTCTTCTGTACCGAAACGAAGGCTTCTTGTAATTAAAACCAATAACATCAATTTGAATTAAAAGAAATTGAAAACAATGTTTTTAAAATATTATTAATTTTTCAATATTTTTCAAATTAAAATGCAGTTTAGCATTTAAAAGAAAAATTAGAGCCTGACATAAAATACAAAATAAGTAGAAATGAAAATATATTTAAAATTATAGAATTTATAAACTCTAAGAAGGAAAGTTACTATTCATGATTATAGAGCTCTATACTATACAAAAATCATTTGATTTGTAATCCAAGTCATTTATAATTTCATTCTACATTCAGATTTAATATGGTATAAGAAAGAAAAAATATCTATTATTTAGCTATTTCTCATTTTGATTTCTGAATTGATTGGTAATACAAAATGAGATAAGGATTAAAGGATGTGTTCAGTTACAAAGAAAATACCGACTTAATGCAAATCATTTATTTTGCGTATTATTTTGATCATGGAAATCGATTTATGACGGAAAAACAATTACCTTCTAAAGAAAAGTTGCCTGAATTCGAATGTAAACTAGCATTCAGGCCTTAAAAATATTTTCAATCATTCGCAAAATTTTAACATTTTAACATAAAAATAGTTTTGAACAGTTATATACTGTTGTACTTTTATCTTTTTCATTCTTAACAAGTGCTGTGTAAATTTGAATTATACAATCTCTTCTCTGAACCAATGCTAGCTATTTTCGGATTATTAGCTCCGACCTCTTCCTATGAGAGTGATGATCTTTACATCCGTGAACATACCGCTCGTAATGGCGGTTATTGTTGATTGTAGCACCGAATTGATTTATCACAATGACTCGGTCATTCAGTCCAATATGAACATTACAGATAGGCAGAGGTTTCCTCTTTAAGGTCAGTAGCTTTGTTAATGTACCTTCAATGGGTGCTCTTAAATTGAGAAAAAAATTCTAGTGTGCAAATTTAACATATATATTTTGATTTGGATTGATAATTCCCTCATTATACCAAATTCTGATTTTATATTTTACAGTTCTGCGACTTTTTTGCTTTGAATCTAATGCATTTATGGATAGAGAAATCATATGCCAAATGCCAGAAAAAAAAGCAAAAAAAGATGTAAAAGAAGTATGTAAGCTTTTGGTATTAGATTTTTTTTTAAATTTTATAGTGTCTGAATTTCTAACAGTTGTTGATTTTTATACGAAAACGCAGGATTGCATTGAATGCCCCGACGCACTTTAGTTTATATCGTTAGATTTATCAGTGTATTGGAATTAGTGGTAATTTGAATGAAATTTTGTTTGAATTATTTCTACCAAATAGAATTTATACATAATATAGGCAAAAATTATTCTTTTATTGTACAAGCTTTGATTTTAAATAGAATGTACTTAATGTTGTGATGCCTCTATGACCAAAATTCCTTTCTCTTACAAGTGCGTTTTTTGAAAAAAAAATGTTAATTAATGATGCGATTTAACTACTAATTAAGCTTAATTTAGATAATATGTTCGAAATTCATTTCCCTTACAAATGAGTTTTTGGATAAATATTAACGAATGATATGATTTAATTTTTAATTAAACTTAATTTGGATAATTTTCGAAATTTTTTACCTTAGAAAAAAGTTTTTGGATAAATGTCATTAAACGATAATATTTAACTACTTAATTAAGTTAATTCGGATAATGCATGTGATATTATTTTAGAAAATAATCAGGGGAGAAAACTATTATAAAGTTCAAATTATTTGTATTCATAAAATTTTAAATTTCATGCCACTTAAATTCAAACTAAAAATTCTTTAATTTTCTAACTTTTCGATGCTTCTCAGAATCTAATTTGTGTAATTTTACAGTTTAACGTTAAGTGGCAATATCAAGCGAAAATCATGCGCCTAAAGCAAATAACTACGACTTTCTATTTCAGCCGAATCCTTTTCTAGCATAGTTTGTATGCTTCCTTATCATCGTTTTCTTTATGGTACCTCCTTCAATGCAATGAACCTATCTCTCGAGATCCTGATCAGGGATTTACATAAAACGTTTTAAGTTACTAAAATTGATGATTTTATTGATGAAGGATATTATTAAAAAGAGATCCATAATATAAGAATTCAAATAATTTCAAATTAAAATGTTAGAGCAACTGGCAGTTTTAATTTGGCCATTGACCTCTTATGCAAAGTTGAATAGTTAATGAGCGTAATCGCCAGTTACTATAATCCCTGTTTGTACGGTTTAGCTCAGTTTTAAAGGGATGACTGGCTGTAATTGAAAAAAACCCAGTAGCTTTTTCTTATTGGTAGTTCTTTGTAATATACAAATATTTTTATATTGCAGTTCTCTGAATATTGTAAAATTGAATATTTTTTATATTATACTTCCAGAATCAATCAATTTTCAAATAATATTCTGGTTTATAAAATTTATCATGCTCAGAAAAGAGAAATATATTGTAAGAATTCAGTAATAATGCAATTGCAATTCGAAAAGTTAAGAGGAGAGTTGGTAGCAGTAATTCAAAGAAGTTTCCAAAAGTATGCATATATTTTTACCCACATTACATAAGTTATTTTTTCCCATTGCAGTTTGATAAGAATTAAAAAAATAAATCAGTTTAAGAAACCTATATTTTTTCATCTATAATCAAATTATAAAGAGAATATAACTTTTAATTTTTTAAATGCATAAAAATGGTTATTTTATAATTTTTTCCAATGAAAAAGCATAAAAATAGTACTAATAAAATTTTTATCATTGCATAAATAAAAAAAATAGCTATATATATTTTACCAATAAATAGTTTCGCCCAAAAGATTCCTTAGTACAATTCATTATGGAAAACAGCTATGTAGAACTTTTCTATGAATTAGGCTCCCATTCCATACGATTTTAAAAGATGGAATTAAGGATTTCTTTTCACTCCTGATTACCTTTTTATTTAATATTCTTCGATGAAAGAAAGTGTATTTGCTTACAATGAAATTTCCATGAAAAAGATTGAATTAATTGATTAGGGTAAAAAGCAAAAAAAAAAAAATATTTAAAGTTTTTCTGAAGAAGCATTAGTAGATCATTCAAAGCTTTTATTTTTCGATTACTGAATCTTGTACACAATATTTTTAGAATGTAATTTTTTTGGTTTGTTTTTTAATTTTAACCACCATTCTCAAAAAACATAATAAAAATTCTTTTTTTTCTTTTGTTAAGAAAAGTGATTTATTTAAAGAAGTTTTCATGTTATAGTAATGGAATTGAACGAGAAAGTGTATTTATATAGCCGATGTAAGAGTAATAAATCAAAAATTTCTTATAACATTAAGAAAGCATTAAAAAACAAAGTATAACAACACACACAAAAAAACATTTGTTTTGCAAACATCTTTGTTTCAAATTTCCAATAGAAAATTTTAAACAAGCTTATTGAAAATATTTTAATTGGCCTTTTAATTCTGAAAAATATTTAATATTTTAATTCTAGTAAATTTTTAATATTTGTATATTTTAATACTTAGAGATATTTAAGAAATTTCTTCAGAGAGGTAATGAACAATTGGGAAAACGTCACTTATGTCACCATACACACACCAAGAGCTATATTAACAAGTTTAAGTCAAAAGGCCAGCTTCAAAAAATTAGATCTGATAGGGCAAAATTATTTGTTTTTATTTGTGAAGTTATTATGAAAATTCACTCTTGAATTATATAATTATTATTTTAATTTAACCAATAAGGGATTGTTCAAATTAAACTTAATTCACTCAAAGGGCTTCATAAAACATTCATTCATGAAAGCAATACGAAATTTTTTATTTACGAGATTTTTTTAGATCATATTTTTAGATGGTGTGCTCGCAATTTATTCAATTAAAAAATAGAAATGAGTGAAGTTCCAATATAAAGTTAATCTTTTAAGAGTCTCTATCATCAGGAGTCTCTTGAGGTGAGATCATGATTGTAAGGGGATACAAATTTGTCATTTATAATAGAATATTTATATAAAAATACCAAATTAGAAACTTTCCACAAAATCAACTGTATTAGCTACAGCTGATATTGTGGTTATGTTTTTTTTTATTATTATTTAACGCCATTTTTAACGGCATGGACATTATTAATATTTATTAAAAACATTATTTGGCATTTGACCTTATCCAAACCTTTAAAGGGAAAGATTAATTAATTATTAATGGGCTATTAGTTTTCATTTTTATCTTTTTTCATCATGTTTCTGTATTATTTACTCCACAGGTGGTAACATTTCATATGCTTAAATTCCCAGATTAAAAGTCATATCTTAATTTTTCAGTAAAAATTAACAGTCTCAATATATTATACATTTCTTGTTTTTTTTTCCATTACAGATTTTTTCCCCTTCCACTGAGCTGTTAACGAATATGTATATGAGAACTGGGCTTTCACCTTTTCTTTTTTATAAATGCTATAAAATTTCGTCATTTAATGTTCAAAAATACTTCTTAACTCATGTTTAATAACTTATTCTCACCTCAGATTTGCATTATTTTGAAATGCAGTTACATACGACAATCATGTTTGTAAACGGAGTGTCCTCAATTGATATGATTGAAGAGTTCCCTACGGGCAAGGAATATCGAGCTGGTTATAACGGCATAGTGTACTAAAATCCTACACCTCTGATCATTAGGTTAACGTTTTATCTCATCGTTATATCCATGTACTAACCTTATAACCTTATAATCAAATATTAATTCTCAAATGCATGACTATTCGATCGAAGTGATATTATCATGGCAATCATAACAATAACGCTTGTGGATACCAAATACCCAACTAGATACCAAATACTCAACCAGATATGTTTTCTAATGGAACATAATTGTGATGTTCTGTATTTTACCTTTAGTAATGAAACAGGGTTGCCATTTCGCAATTTGTGGGTAAGAGTGTACAGTGAAAACCTAATACGTTTATCAATATAATTTTTTTGGAATAAAATATTAGATTTATATATAAAAGGAAGTCGGTTCCCAGCGAAATAACTTCAGCTAATGACGCTGTACTTGCAATTTGCTTAAAATAATGTAGATTATTTTTTAAAAAAATGAAAAAAAAATCCAATCTTATTAAAATAATGTAGATATTTTTGTTAAAAATTTGGAAAAGTTTATATTTTTGATGCTATACACATCTTATAATAATATAAATATCTTATGAAATCAGCTAAATTGTGTTGAATAGGAAACTAAGATTTTGGAAATAATTATTACATCTATATCTATATCTATCTATATCTATACTTATAATAAAGCTCAATGTGTGTGTGTGTGTGTGTGTGTGTGTGTGTGTGTTGGCGCTCTACAGGCCAGACCATTCAACCTGCAGCTACCAAATTTGGCACGTGTATACCTTGGAGGACGGGAATGTGCACCTGAAGGGTTATTTTTTCGAATTTTTAATTAGAATTGTATTTATTTAAAAATTAAGCGAAATTTTGGCGTGTTTCTGCTATAACTTCCGAAAATATTACCGCACAAAAAAGATTTTTACATCAAGTTAAAGATCAAAAATTTATCTTTTAAATGCTACCAATGCTTTAACATCAAAATTAAATTTCTGTTTTAAATGAATTTTTAAATAAATATTTTAACTATTTTTCAACAATTTCTTTCGTACAAAATAAAAATAAACGTTTCACATTCCTGGGAAAAAAAATAGCAGTTTTCAAAGTGTTGCCATCACATTGATTAAAGAACCAATTAAAAATAAATTAAATCTTTTTGGAAATAAAATCTGCAAAAATATAATTTTCGTCACGTGTCTTTAGGAAATGAAACAAATATGAAATATTATTTTTTCTAAAAAATAAATTCAAGAAAAATTATTTTATGATCTTTTACACTCTCTATATTATTAATCCAATAAATCAGTTTTATTTTAGGGCAAGTTTTGTTTAATATGAACAGGATATCCATTCAAATCAGGGCCACACAGCTAATTTGTAAACCTTTAGAAGGACACAGATCTGTTGTGACATAAATCGTAAATATTTTATTTAAAAGTAGCAAACGATTATTTTAATAATTATAAATTTTATTTTGTAAATAGTTGTGAAATTCAGATTGGCAACAGTGATATTTTCGGAACTTTTAATTTGTTGTTTAAAAACGATGCTAGAATTTTGAATGAAAATAAGTTGATGTAAATTTGATAATATTATCTACAATGTAATAAGATTTAGTTTCATAATAAGTTTGTCTGCATTCTATTTTTGTTGATGCACGAACACAACAGATATACTAAAATGGTTTAAATAGAAAATGATTATATTTTACTTAATTCAATAAATGCTCCAATAAATAACGAATTTTTGATTTTACATAAAGCTCCTGCTGTGGAAATCACGAATAACAAAATGTTCTTGAAACACTAATATTTTAAATAAAAAGAGTTAATTTCCAATCAACTATACCGATCACTTAAACTGACTGATTTATAAAAATTTGAATATCACTATTCAATTAAAAAAAAAAGGATAATTTTAGATTTTTCATCGATCGTTTCAAAGAAAATATGCCAATCAGCGCGCAGGTTTCTCAAGATTAATTGGCCTAAGATTATGAAAATGTTGAGTTTTTCTAAATTTTTAACATTCAAAACTTCATAAATAAGTCTTAGTTGATTGTGAAATATAGAAACATTCATTCATTTATTTAAAATTTGGTGTGTCTAGAATATTTTCTCAGAATATGATACCTTACTGCATTAAATTTAGATTTCATTATTTTTGAAATATATTTATAATACGGAACAAAATATTATTATTGATTTCATTTCAATCCTTTTGAAAGCAAAACTAAAAACTGAATTTTATGCTAAATCTGAGAAATTTTTGTTGAATTATTCTTTGAGATATTACATAAATTATCAAAAATATTTTGTAGTTCACATAAGACTTAAATACCGAGCGATTCTGTTTGCAATACTCATATTCAATAATAATAGTAATAAATAAATAGCAATAAAGATTGTAAATAAAATAAAACACTTGGTTTTATTAAAAAATATCTTTATATTAATTGCAATTTCATCATTTTCACTTTAAATTAAAGTTGACGTTTTACCGGAAATGACAACATATTAGCAAAATATATAGAGTAAATTGAACGAAACGATCTAAACAAAAGTATAAGTTTGGTATGACTATCAAAATTCGAAGATTAAAAATGTTTTGTTTGAGAATCTATTAAGAGACCAGTTACTTAAAATATTTAATTGAAAATTGTAGCGAGCGGTAATACTGGTGAACCGGCTGGTCGGCAAAGGCGGCTAGTATTTTATAAATCTAAATTTGTAAAATTATATTACATATATTTTTCTTCTTCTGCTTAATACAAATATTACCCTAGCTCAAGTGCTCCCCATTTTCTTTCTGATTACCATAACTATTTTATGATGAATATCATTAGAGATTCATGTAATCATTCTGTCATTCATTTTACGATTCTTACTTATTAAATTGTCCTGTTTGTAACAGTATTAGATAATTTTACCGAGACAGTACATTAATAAGGAAGCAAATCATTGATAATGTAATGGCAGATTTAATAATTTAAAATGGAATTCTTTGTGATAATTTCTGTTGTTTGAAAATTTTGCTTACTTATCTCGATTTATCTAAAGCTTTAAGTCTTAGAGTATAATACAATAAAAATACATATTGATAGCATAAGTTTGGAGATATACTTTTATTAATACATCCATATAAAAATAAATTCTAAAATACATGCAAATTAGACAGATTTTAACTTAAAATTTCTGTTTGCTTTACCTAGTTTTTTCAAAAATCATCGGCGTCAGGTTTATGATGTTTAGATGCAAAATGACGTAAATTGCAACAATTTTACTGAGCTTGTAATAAATAAAATATGATAGGTATTGAAATAATTTTTAGATGTATATAATAAATTACAATGTGTATAATTATTGCTTTATAATGCAATTAAATTTAACAATTATGGTTGAATATGCCATAATTAATTAATTTTAAATTTCTTCAATAATACAATCTACATTAAACATTAGGTTGTTGACATTGAAGCGTATTTTGCAGCATTCAGGGAAAGAAATTGACGTATGGAGCCTGAACTTCTCCATATAATTTTAAATGCATGACTTGGTTATTAATCGGTAATTATGGATTAGTGTAATATGAAAATGATTAGTGTATTATGAAAATAGTTCCGTGATTGGTTTTAACAGAAAACCGAAAAATGTCAATTTGGAAAAATAACCTAAGAAAAATTATTCTTATATTAAGATTAGTTAAGCAATATATATATATATATATATATATATATATATATATATATATATATA
>JAPMOR010036694.1:1272987-1292987 GCA_026543865.1 Argiope aurantia
TGTTGCTTAAGTTTTGCACACCAGTGTATATTTCAACTCAAAACTTGTTACAATTATTCCTATATTTTTAATATATATATATTCTAGACTAAATAAATATATTTACAAATCGACAAAAATGCTTGTTTTACCACCATGATATCAAAGATGGTATTGAAAATTTTCATCGTCAATGCTTTTATAAATAAAAACTAAAAAAAAGTTGAATTGTCTGTTTTTTGGTTATTTAAAACTAGAAATTTCATATTTAAATCTTTTTTCTTCCACGTTGTCATATCCTCGTTTAATGTTGACTTTAAGTGTGATATTTTTATTAACATTTTTTTTTAATCATGCTTTACTGAGTCTCTATCGGTTGGGGATAAAGACTTCGAAATTTCCGGAGATTAAGAATTTTTTTTTTATTCCATGTAATCAGTTCAGAAATCAATAGGTGATGACAATTATGAAGATTATAAATCCAAGACATGTCTTTGGCTATTATTTCAAAATTTTTATAAATATGAAGAAAAAAAAATCAAATATTGAGTATTTAGTGAAAAAGTAAAAAAATAATCTATTTTGAATTAGATGCGACTATCTAACATTAATATTTCAGAATTTAAAATTATCAATGATAATCTATATCTATACTTATAATAAAGCTCAATGTGTGTGTGTGTGTGTGTGTGTGTGTTGGCGCTCTACAGGCCAGACCAATCAACTTACAGCTACCAAATTTGGCACGTGTGTAACTTGGAGAACGGGAATGTGCACCTGCGGGTTATTTTTTCTAATTTTTATTTACAATTTTATTTATTTAAAAATTAAGCGAAATTTTGGCGTGTTTCTGAAATAACTTCCGAAAATATTACCGCACAAAAAAGAGTTTTACATGAAGTTAAGCATGAAAAATGTATCTTTTAAATGATACCAATGTTTTAACCTTCAAATTAAATTTCTATTTTTAATGAATTTTTAAATAAATATTTTAACTATATTTTTCAACAATTTTTTTCGTACTAAATAAAAATAAAATTTAAGCTGCACGAGAACGTTTCGCATTCATGGGAAAAAATTATCTTTTTTCAAAGTGTTGCCATCACATTGATTAAAGCTCCAATTAAAAATAAATTAAATCGTTTTGGAAATGAAATCTGCAAGAATATAATTTTCGGCACGTGTCTCTGAGAAATTAAACAAATATAAAATATTATTTTTTCTAAAAAAAATTCAAGAAAAATTATTTTATGATCTTTTACACTCTCTATATTATTAATCCATTAAATCAGTTTTATTTTAAGGCAAGTTTTGTTTAATAAGAACAGGATATGCATTTAAATCAGGGCCACATAACTAATTTGTAAACCTTTAGTAAGACAGAGATATGCTAAAATGGTCTAAATGGAAAATGATTATATTTTATGTAACTTGATTCAATAAATGCTCTAATAAATAACGAATTTTTAATTTTACATAAAGCTTCTGCGGTGGAAATCACGATTAGCAAAATGTTCTTGAAACACTAATATCTATATCTATATCTATAGTTCTATATCTATACTCTATTCATATAAATAAAGCTCAATGTGTGTGTGTTGGCTCTCTACTGGCCAGGTCATTTGACCTACAGCTACCAAATTTGGTACATGTATACCTTAGAGGTCGGGAATGTGCACCTGGAGTCCCTTTTTCGAATTTTTAATTAGAATTTTAATTATTAATTAAAAACTAATTTTCCCGCCAAAAAAATCTTCCATTTTCCCCACCGCCAAAAGAGTTTTTTTTCCCCCAATAGTAATGAGTCTAGGGTTAACATTTTTCGGCCGATTATTTCAAACGATTCTGTTTATTTTCTTGATATTTTATGCATTTAAAATTAAGCATTGTTAATTAATCCATCTTTCAGATTCATTCTGAAGTAGTTTTGAATTAGAATAACACAGAATAAAGGAAATTAAAAATGTCTAATCTCCATAGCGTTACCCCAACTGGCGTAGCAAAATTCACGCATTTGCGCTACCGTAACTGAGGTTGAAAATTCACGCATGCGCATTGTGTTCTGATTGTTGAAAATATTATCGACGGATAATTCTTGATTTAAATTATTTTTTGGTTAGTTGCATACTTTTGAAATTAAATTGTATTTATGTTAGTTATATATTTTTTGTATATGCTTACAGTTGTAAGTACATCGTTTTTTAAGTAGTTTTTTTTAACCTGTTTTCAACGATTTAAATTATTTTTAGGTTAGTTGCATGCTTTTGTAATTAAATTGTATTTATGTTAGTTATATATTTGTTTGTATATGCTTATAGTTTTAAGTACATCGTTTTTTAAGTAGTTTTTTTAAACCTGTTTTCGACCGATAATTTTAAACGATTCATTTTATTTTCTTAGTGTTTGATGCATTTAAAATTAATCATTGTTAATTTATCAATCTGTTCATGATGAATCTGAGAACATTTTGTTGGCAAATTCTTGAGATATTACATAAATTAAGAAAGATATTCTTTAGTGCCCATAAAGTTTATACCCTCAGTGAATCTGTTATCAGTAATCATATCATAAAAATATGCTTTATTTCAGTAAAAAATATTATTATATTAATTGCAGATTAATTTTTTCCACTTTAATTTAAAGCATTAATTCTACGAGAGGTAACAGAAAATTAGAGAGATACATATTACTTTATGACTGAAGGCCTTTATAATATTAAGAGTGAATTATATGACTATCAAAATTTGAAGTTTTAAAATATTTTGAAGAATCTATTAAAGTTAGAATTGAGTAAAATATTTAATTATTAAAATTTAAACGAACATTAAGATTGGCGAACCGGCTGGTCGCCAAAGGCGGCTAGTAAGTAATAAAATACGTTTTTGGAATAACATTTTAAAGTTATAAAGTTAATAAAGAAATTAGATATTTTAAACTAAAATAAAAATATTTTGATATTTATTGATTTTAGGCAAATAAAATTGAGAAAAAGCAATACTAATTGGAAATCACTTTGAAAATATTAAAAACAACTCTTTGTACAATTTTATTTTTATATAATTTTACAGATAGTTCAATATTTTTATTACTGTATTTATTTATTTTGTTTTTATATTTATGGTATTTATTATGTTTATATATGACATTTATTTTGCTTTGAAGCGTAATTAAAACGTTCGGATGAGTGAACTGATATGGATTTTGGATTTATTATGCTTCATTTTTTTCTAAATAAATATTACCCGTCAAATTATATTTGTGAGTTTCATGTTATTATCTTTTTTTAAATGACTTGAAACATATTTAAAATTGGAGATTTCATTTTATATTTTAAAGCATTCAGAATACGTTTATGAAATTACACTTTTTCCGCTGTTATGAAAGTTTAAATAAATGTTGGGATAGATTATAAATATATTTTCTGAATTGATGAATTCTGTTTAATTATTTTATAATCTTTTTTACAAGTGAAACAAATATAAAAAGAGTCTTTAACAATTTAAATTGGAAATCACGAATTGCTACAGGTTGAGATGGTTTCTATTTTGAATTATTAACTGACAGTATTTTTTTTAGAATCAACTTATATGCCTTAACCAGAAAGAAAGCAATAATTGAAAATGAAAAGCATATAATATTAGATTAATCCACTTAAAGAATCTTCAAATTGCTATTGAAATTCTAAATGAATTTAATATGATATCTGGATGAAAGAAATATATTTCTTTCTTATTACATCGTTGTACACTGCAGCAAGGAATATCATTGAAGTTGTGGATTTTGAATAGTGGAGTTACAGAAATTCACATCTTAAAATAATCAAACGGTTTAACGAAACTTTGCTTTTAGAGTTTTCTATTTTCTTAGAAAATGTAAGAAGAAACGGGAGACATCTTTGTAGAGGGGAAAAACTTTTCAAAGTATTGCATTTTGACTTAAATATAGATTTTCTGTTGTTGCACGCAATCAAGCATATTCGTTTCTTTTACACAGTTTTTGAAAGAAAGTAGGTCTTGTCGAACATTCAGTTGCAAAGACGAAATGATGTTTTAAACGATTTTTTGTTGAAGCGTATATTTTTAATAAGTATGATATTTGAAAATGATTAAATGTAAGAGAAGATAATTATTGATAAATGAAAATTAATTAAAAATAATTTACTCGAAATTTTTTGTAACTAAGTTAGTAAAACAAAACAAATAAATAATTATCTATTCTTCATTTTTTTATATAATATACTTAATATGCATGATTTTTTAATCTATCATTATTTTATTATTTCAGTGCAGCGACGTTAATAACAGAGAAAACACTGGAGTGGAAGCAGTTAAGAAAGTAAATTTTGAAGTTTAGTTTTGTTTTCAAATTAGTAACTGCTCAGCTATAATTTCTTTGTTAAGATTTATTTACATCAATCAGAAAATACTAATTTGCGCTTTAGTTAATAATTAAGGCATCTAAAATTAATTAAAAAAAAGAAGAAACATTAAATTGTGCCGAAAGACATTATTATGTAGTGTGAATCACTCATTTTTCTCTCTTTCTCTTGGCCTTTCACTAGTTCCCATAAGATGGATTGTAATCTACTAAAAGAAGTTTCTAACGTTCCGTTTCTTATCTCATGGTAAAAGGAACCATTAACTATACTACAAAAGTTTAATAGTACAAAAAAAAAAAGTCAGAGAAAGGATATTTTTTTCATGTAACATAAAAAAAAATATTTTTTTGCATCCTTTCTTTCCTTTTTATTTATGTCGAACATTTTCAGAAGACCAAAGATCATTAATAAAAGTGCTAACAAAAAGGTAATATTTCAGACGATTATTACAATTAGATATTTCTTGTTACAAGCAATTAAAGCGTCATAATTTCATTTAATATATTCCTTCATTTCTTTTAATTTGTAAGTAATTTGATTATTAAAAGAAATTATGAAATGATTTCCGTGTATTAAAGGAATATTTAATATTTCTGCTTTTGAATTCACACTAGCTTTTTAATTAATAAAAAATAATGCAAGCGATCTTTGTTCATATTTTAACGATTCTACAGGATCTGATTTAAAATAAATGTTCCATTTTCAGTTGATTATTATTTAAATTTCGTCTCCGATTCTTATCAGAAGGAATGCATTTTAAGATGCAATTTTACATCTGGTGAAATTTTACTTGCTATGAATTTAACTAATCCGTTTTAAAATCACAGCATGATCAATCAAAATCATTATCAAAGTAAAAATAATATATTTTTTTCTCTTTTAAAGTCACATGCAAATCATGTAGTAAATCAAATTCATCTTAAATCAGAAGCGAACAAAAATGTGACCATAAACTGCCCTTTTCTGATAGTTCCTGAAATAGATATCTCAGATATAATAGTAGATTTAGATTGTCTGTTTCAAGTCTTGATTCATTAATAACTCAAAGAGTAATTTTATATTATATCTTTATACGATATAGTTCCTCTCTAATTTTTGTAAAAGAAAATTGTTACAAACATATAATCATGATTGTGTTTTAGGAGTAACCTGTTTCTTTGTAAATTATTCTTAAAAATATTCTCTTAATTATCACTTATAAACTATAGATAAAAAATATATTTAATATCATTGCAAATGGCATGTGTACGCTCGCAATTAATAAATAGTGAAAATTTTTGTTGTAATAAAATTATTATTATTGTTGTAATTTATTTAAAAAAATGTGAAGAAAGTAAACTGATGTCAATGAAAAAATAATTTTTAGGAATTAAATTGATGTAAAAAAAGGTATCTGCATAATATTTTACTTCAAAACTATAGAAGGAAAACGACAAAATTAAAAAAAAAAATGTCTAAAGAACTATTGCAATTTTTAAGAATCAATTTTTTAATGAGAATCTACTATGAAAGAAGTAACAGCTACCAATTATAATAATTTTAATGATTTACCTTCTACAGAATCTTGTATAATTTTTAATTTTGTATGACGAAGAGTTTGACACAGAGATTTGTCAATATTCGAATTATTTGGAGATTGCATTACACTACTTGAAATAAAAAAATGCGTATCGAACATAACACAAAAAATGGCTTAAATGCAAAATATATACTGAAAAATATTTATATCTTTAGTTTTTTTGAAATAAAAGGCAGTGTCTTTCTTTTATCTTATTTTAGATAATTTAAAGACTTACACTCAAAAATTTACCCAAAATAAAAAGACTTTTTGATACAAAACTATCAATCAATTTTATATTTAAAATTTATTTTTCTTTGGCTAATGACTGAAGGGGAAAAAACACTTTTTCGAAATCTGTTCTTTTTAAAATATTGAAAAAAGGTAGAGAAGCAGAAATAAATAAATTCGTTTTACCTTTTCAAGATGAGAGTTAGTATATCTTCTTATTTGCTTAAGGGACCTTGCAGAATTCAGTTAACAAAGTATTGTCACATGATGTCTTAAAAGAATTCCCAGAATTTTATCGATATTGAGATCCTCAGGATTGTAGTTTGTTAAGGCTCATGATACTTGGAAGCAATTTAATAAAACATGAGCTTTTATTCGCGTTCAGTGAAGAGATTACCTGTTGCGATCAGTAGACAGAATGAATGATATAAATAGTAACAAAAGGAAATAAAATTATTTCGAAAACCAATAATTATGTTTACATAAGGTGAGATAACGGAATAATAGATTCGGAAACTTGGATCTTGCTGAATTTCAACATTCGGAATTACGTTTCATTCCCTTTTTCAAAGAACAAGTTTGTATTATATTGAATTTAAGCGAGGAATGAAAGTTCATACGTTCCATGACTTAATCCGATTGAACTGACTACAGGTTCGTGGAAGAATTTGCGACGTTGCTAATATAATTCGGTGATTCGAAGATAGCTATTTTTTAGATGATTCGATAGCTAAGAAACTTAAAACTGCGAACTGTCTTTAACCAATAAAAGACATATTTATATGAATCCCTACACTCCTTACTCCCCCCCCCCCCAAATGTAATGAAGGGAATTATCTAGAATTAAATAAAATAAAAATATTAATTCTGTTTCTTCTTTATTTTCCTAACCATGATGAAATATCTGTTCATATAAAAAAAGGGCGGATACAACAGAATATAAAAAAGGTTTAGAGCTTTATTTCAAACTACTAAACTGTCGGTTCTACTAAATCTACTGAGAATTGCTCCACTTGACATTCTTACCCCAGAATTTCAATATTTAAAACAACAACAACAACAAAAACTACATATTTCATCACTATTTGTAATACGATGCTGTATATACAGTTAATCAAAAAAATTAACAGAAAGAATAACTGAAATCACAATTTCATTTACAAATTCTTTTTAACAGCGTTTATCCATGTGGCTGAAGGATAATATATTGCCATAGGTACTTACACTCTATTATAATATAAATGTATATTATAATAATTATAGCATCTCTTCATATTAGATTATGTGTGCAACAAGAACTGCTACAATATTTTAAAGGCGAGCGGATAATTATCCTTCCGTTTATTTTCTGATGGCCACCAAACAAGCACACGCTGGCTAATTATTACAAAGATTATAATCCTAACATAGTATTGATTGTCCGTATCTCAATTCCTGTGATGTTTTGTTATGAAGTTTTAAGAAAAATGTGACTTACAATGACAAAGATTTTACTTTTACACTGATTATCTAGTTACCCTGAAAGATTTCATTACTCTGCATGCTCAGGTAATCAGGGCTGAATTGCTGCTCACTGCAGCATAACATTTGAGATACACTCTGCATTAAAAAATAAATAAACTTTATGAGCCATTCCACGTAAACACACGCAGCAACGATGTCAATATAAAATGTACAACTAAATTGTATTGTTTATAATTTACTATGTAAATTGCAGTTGGTGACATAAATTAGAGGTTACAATTTTGAAGGAGAATTGAACCCTGGAAGGATTCCACATAGATCAATGTCCTATGTTTGGTGTTATATTTATAACAATATTTACTTATATTTGATTAAACTTATTTTTTATGATAGAACTATAAGCATTATATCTATATTATGGACACTATGTACAATATAAATTCCTTTTTGAGAGTAAAAACCAAACTGAACTGACAAAATAAAGCATATATTTGCCAACAAATAATAATTTTGAAGTTTATTTCACGAGAATTATGAATTTTAACTATTAATGATTTTTAACAGAAGTCCTGCACACAGCCATTCTACGCTACATAAATCTTGATATATAATCAATCATTTCTGAAATTTAAATTAATTCAGTAGCACAAATGAAAGCAGTTATAAGATTAGTAACCATTATCATTTTATGGATTTATGAATCAGTCTCATGGACAACATATCAATTATGATGTAATAATTAATATCAAGAAACCACAATTTTTACTGAAAGATTTTACAAAATTAACTGAATATTATATTTCAATTTCTGAAGTAGATTTTGAATAAATAAGTACATTTAGCTAGAGGCAAAAACACCCTTTTTTTCTTGAATAGGTGGATAATAGCAGTATTAAATTTTTTTACTTTAGTGGAAACATTTAATTCATTCAACATAAAAATCAATATCCTTTGCTTTCATGAAAAGTTAGAAACAATTCTATTTATTCTATTTTTAAAGGAAAAAAAATGATACTTAATATTATTTTAAAAAAATACTATGAATTAGAAATTTATGTACTTTTTTATATATATTTTTAAAAACTGAATTTGATCAAAATAAATCATAATATGAATAAAATAACAAATGCAAAATAAGGCTGGAAAATTAAATGATAGTTGTTCATGCAGTATAAAATTGGTTATTATGTTTCCAAATGTCAAATAAATTAAGCATATACACTAATGCAACATTTCATGATAATACTTTTAAAAAAATGGAAAAACACATAATAACAATATTAATAATAATCGATTGAGATTTGTTTAAATGTAATAGTACTCAATTTTTTAGTTATTTTTCAAAAGAAATTATCTTTTTCTAAATTTAAGTATTTAAATATTCTGTATAAGAAAAGAAAAAATAGTAAGGTTGTGAATCTAAAACACATAGAAATTTGAATATAAGAAATTCTCTTTTTATATATATCGTAAATTTTCTTGACGTTGATGCTACTATGAAAACTTTAACAATAATAATTTTATTACGTCTCTTTTGAGTTATTCCGAATATTACTTCAGGCGAAACATTAATTACTAGGATCTGGAAAATTTCACAGTCTATACTAATCCATTCCGAATCATACTTCGCCTTCTCCTTTCAGCTATTTTTTATATCTATTTTCCGAATTCACTTTTAACGTTAGAAATCCGATTACTTAGTACCAGCTCGAGAAAAATCGAGTTGATAATGCGTTAAAATGTTAGTAGAATAGCAGGATTAGCATATGAAGAAATTTTCTCCGTTCGGAAACATTTTTTTTCTCTCTTTTGTGGAGATTCGTAATGGCGAAGCAATGAATGTATGAATTCAGAAAAGGCAAGAAAAGGCTTTTGGTAATTTTCCTTCAAAAGAGTAATTTATTTTGTTGTTTGCACTTCCTGTTTAATTTTTAAAACTAAAATAAAAAATGTCTGTCTTGGATAGTTCATTTATCATGCACTTTTTTTAAAAACTCATGTGGTATTCTGTGCTTGCCAATTTCTATTATGTTTATCCTTTTTCCCTTCGGTGGTATTCACCGAGTTGCCAATATATAATTTTCTTAAAAATGCACTTCCGTAAACTTTTATAATGCAAATATTCAAACTGTTTCAATGCAGATTTTTTTGAACTAAATAAAAAGGGCTTTCTAGAGGAAAACGTTTATCAATGAATTGGAAAATAAGACAAACTGATATGAAATATCACTAATATTTAAAAGAGAAAATTACTATTATTTTTTATACTTAATAACTGTTTCAGTGAAAATGCTTGGTGAAACATAAAAAAAGATAAATAAACATTAAAAAAATATATATTTGTAGAGTTTTAGAGATTGTTTTTGCAACGTTTTAAAATTTAGATTAAGGACTTAATCTCAACTATATTTTGTTATTTCAAAGCAGCTTCCGCTTTTATCCTTTATATTGGTTTATATACCAATAAAAACAGAGTTTTAATTTTCGTTTGTTATATAGTTGTTCTATCTAAGGAAAAGATAGTTGCAATCGTATTTTCAAGCATTGGTTTCACAAGCATAGAATACATGTTGCAATTAAAATCAATAACTTCACTTCAATGTAAATTTTTTTTAAATTAAAATTTGATTATATATATATATATATTTAACAAACTATCAATTTTTCAATATTTTTCAAATTAAAAGGTAATTTAGCTATTAAAAGAAAAATTTAGCATATGACAGAAAGTACAAAATGAGTAGTAGAGATGAAGATATAATTAAAATTATAGAATTTATATACTTTGAAAAGGAAAGTTACTATTTATAATAATAGAGATCTATACATTATAAAAACATATGTTTTGTTACATAATTTATTTATAATTTAATTTTAATGCAAATTTCATATGGGATAAGAAAGAAAAAAAATACATTGTTTAGCCATTTCCCCATTTGATTTCTGAAATGATTCATAATACAGAAAGATACAAGAATTAAAGCATGTTTTCAATTACTTAGAAATTACTGAACTAAATACAAATTCATTTAGTTTACGTATTATTTTTATCATGGATATAGATTTATATAAACTAATTGACTCCTGAACAACAGTTGCATAGTTGCAAATTTTATCATTTCAACATAAATTTGTACATCAAAATATTTTTTAACTTCTACATTTTTTTACATTTATAATTATTATTTTTCAAAAAAAGACTGATTAAATATGAATTATATAAACAGCTTTTCTAAAATAAACACTTGTTTTCTTCGAATGTGTGGCCAATTAAAATGATTTATTCTGTCTGTGCATTTGGATAATTCAGTCGAATTAAAGGAACGCGCACATCAATCAGATCGATAGAGACATGACGCATTTTGAAGTCGGTTATGCCATTTTCAGAATAACGAAGATGTAAAATGTAGAAAAGAAATTTATTGAATGCAGTTTAATTAAATTGGTAATTTTATTGAAATTTATTGTATATTATAAACGAAATTTTGAAATAAAAAAGTGAAGCTCTAAAGAATAATTCATGGAATATAAAGTTCAAAAAGGAAGTAGAATGTGTAATAAGTCAATAAAATATAAAAGTAGCATAAAAACTAACTAAACTCAGTGGTACGACAGCCCATGTGGGACAAGCAATACAGTGCCCATATCTGCTTTCTTCACCAAGGGCCTTAGGGTGCAATGTATTTATCCCAGTTAGGTGATCAGCCTAACACGGAACCCCCAGTGTGTAGTTCGCAAGCATGCTTGGTTCTCAGTTTATCGACCCACTGAGGGATGAAAGGCTGAGTCGACCTTGCCCAGCCCGAAGATCGAACTTTGAACCCGTGCCTTGGGAGCGCGAAGGCTGCCACTACGCCACAAGGCTTATAAAAATAGTATAATTGCCCCAAATTTATTTTTGTAATAATATACCAATTAAATTTTAGTTAAATACATAAAATGTACCATTATTTAGCTTGTACTCTGATTTACTATACAAATTTAACTTGAAGCGTCATTTCTGCCTTTGGTTTCAGAAATTTCTACTACTTATTTTTTTTTTTATAAATCGATTTTCTGTGCTCTAAATTGGGAAAAATGGGCCAATAATCCCAGTGAATCAATTAGTGGCAACAAGCCATTTGAAATTTGGTGTATTCTCTCTTTAGAAAAATTAATAGAAAAATCTTTAACCTTTTTTTTGTTGAGAATTATGGATAAAATACAGATTATCAAAAAATATTCTTTACTTTTCTTTTTTAAAGTTTTTAACTACCATTTTCTAAACTTATGTTTGATTATCGATACTCTAGTATGTAGAGTTCCGGGATGTTTGCTAAGAGAATATAAAATTTGTTTTTAATGAGGATGTTTGTTAACAGAATGTGAAATTTGTTTTTAATGATGTTTGCTAAACGAATATGAAATTTGTTTTTAAAGAGGATGTTTGCTTGATATGGACGTCTGTTATTAATACCTTTCGCCTTTACAACTATACTTATAGCGTAAGTATGCAATATCTCGCTTTACTGGTGTTTAAAGAAACGGTATTGTTTTCTGGGCTTAAGACCGATCTCTTCATAAGAGAGTCATGATCTTTGTGTCAGCGTATGTATCGTTTGTAAAGGAGGTTATTGTTGATTAGTATCCTATTTGATTTATCGTGGCGGATAGGCCATTCATTTCACTCTGGACTTTACAATAAGGCAGATGTTTCCTCTTAAATAGCTTTATTAATGAAGCTCTAATGGAAGATTTTAAATTAAAACGAAACTCTTGTCTGTAAATTTAACATACATATTTCGATAAGGTTTGATAATTCCCTCATTTTACTAAATTATGAATTCCATATTTTACAGTTGCTACGAATTTTTTTCTTTGTTACTAATGGATTTAGAGACAAAGAAATAATCTACAAAATGCAAAAAGAAAAAGAAAAAAGTGATGCTAAAAGAAGTCTGTACCTTTTTTGCATTATATTTATATTTAATTTAAAAAATGAAATTATAACAAATGTGTCACTTTATATGTAAACACAGGATTCCATTCAATACTCCCAGGACACTTCAGTTTATATCGTTAAATTTATTATTGTCTTGGAATTAATGTGAATGATATTTTTTCAATTCTTTCCATCAAATAGAATTATTCAATCTTAGCTTTGGTTTTAAATGGAATGTATTTAATATAGTGATGATTCTATATTCAAAATACCTTTACCTTAGAAATGTATTCTTGAATAAATATTAACAAACGATATTTAACTATATAAGTTTAATTTTGATTATATTTTCATAATTAATTTTCCATAGAAATGGATTTTTCGATAAATGTTAATAAACGATATGATTAAACCACATATTAGGCCATATTAACCATATATTGAATAATGTGTATGATATCATTTTAGAAAATAATCAGGAGATAAAACTGCTGCAAAATTCAAATTATTTGTTACTTTTAAATCTATTATATTGCTTGCCATTTAAATTCAAACTAAATATTCCTTAATTTACAAACTTTCACATGCTTCTCAGAGTCTAATTTGTGTAATTTTACAGTCCAAAGTTAAGTAGCAATATCAGGCGGAGATCATGTACCGAAAGCAAATAAATAGCATTTCTATTTCAGCAAAATCCTTTGCAAGAAGCATACAAACTTTGTATCCTTATCATTGTTTTCTTTATGGTATTTCCCTTAATGTAATGAATCTCTCGCTCTGGATTCTGATCAGGGATTTACACAAAACGTTTAAAGTTACTAAAATTGAGTATTTTTTTGATAAAGGATGATGTTAAATAGAGATCCATAGTATAGGAATTCAGATAATTTCAAGTTAAAAGGATAGAACAATGAGGATTTAATTCGCCACATGTGTTTACCGAATTTTAGCTGCAGCTGATATTATATATGTGTTTTTTTATTATTACTGAATGCCTTTTTAATGAAATGGATGATTTGGCATTTGAATTTGTCTAACTTTTAAATAGAAATATTAGTAAATTATTAGTTTTCATTTGTATCTTTATTTCTCAAGCCTCTTCCTCCCTACTAGTGATCGCACATCGGATGTTTAAATCCCGGATTTTCAAGTGAAATATTGATTTTTCTTTAAACATTAACATTCTCAATATGTTTTACATTTCTTGCTTTTTTTGCTATTACAGTTTATTTTTCATTCCTCTGAACAGTTAACTTATATATATGAGAACTAGGCCTTAAGATTTTCTTTTTTTTTTTTTAATAAATATTGTGAAAGTTTGCCGTTTAATGTTTAAGAATACATCTTAACTCATGTTGGCTGTATTGTATTGAAACACAGCTGCATACTTCATTCATATTTGAAAACGGCCAGTCCTCGGTATGATTGAAGAGTTCAATAAGGGTAAGCAATATCAAGGTAGTTATTACAGCAAAGTGTACTATGATCCTATACCTTTGATCATTATGTTAACGTTTTATCTCATCGTCATAGCCCTGTACCAATCATATCATCAAATATTACTTCTCAGATGCATGACTATTCGGTCGAAGTGATAGCATTAGGGCAATCATAATAATAATGCTTGCAGATACCAAATATCCAACCGGAACACTATTAGAAAATAATTGTGAGATTCTGTATTTTACCTATAGTAACGAAACAAAGTCACTATTTCGTAGTTTGTAGTTAAGATTATACAACGAAAACAATATACATTTATAGCCATAATTTTTCTGGAATCATATATGAAATTCATGTATAGAAGAAAATCAGTTCCCAGCAAATTAATTTGAAATAATGATACGGAACTTGCAATTGATTGTAGTGACAAAAACTTGTAATTTTATTTTAAAATGCAGATATTTTTGTTAAACAAAAACAAAATTCTAATTTGCTTAAAATAATGTAGATAATTTTGTTAAAAATTTGGAAATTTTTTTATTCTTGACGCTATACGAATCTTATGATCACAGTAAAATTGCGCTGACTAAGAAACTAAGAATTTAGAAATAGTTTTTTTCTATTTTATGAATATAAATACATTTGCAAATTTTATTTAGCATATTTTAAGTATAGTCAAAATTATAAATTTCGTAAAAATATTTTTCTTCCACTTAATACAAATATTGCACCAGCAAGTGCTTCCCATTTGCTTTCTGATTACTATAATTATTTTATGATGAATATTATTAGAGATTTATACAACCATTTTGTAAATCATTTTACGATTTCTTCTTATTGTATTGCAATATTTGTAACAGTGATTGATGATTTTTATAAGCCGTCTAATTGTTGATAATTTTATGACAGATATCATAACTTTAAAATGGAATTCTTTGTGATAATCTCCGTTGCATGAAAATTTCGGTTACCTATCCCAATTTACCATATTCTAAAAGTCCCAGAATATATTACCTTCAAATTGCATATTTATATTGTAAGTAAGTAGATAAATTTTTATTAATGCATCCATATAAAAATAAATTCTAAAATACATGCAAATTAGGCAGATTTTGTCTTAAAATATATGTTTGCTTCACCTGCTTAACCTATTCCTTCCAAAAATAATTTGTTAGGCCTGTGATGTTTAGATACAAGTCATCCAAAATCTTCTACATTTTATCAGGCTTATAAACAAGTCAAAAGACAATAGATATTAAAGGAATTTTCTAAATTAGGTATATAAGGGAAAATTTCTAAACGTATATAATCATTGTTTGATAAAGCAGTTAAATCTCACATTTACGGTTTTCAAATTTCCATACTTATGGAATTATCATAATTGATTAATTTGAAATAAAAGTAATAACAGACTTATTTAAAGATTTCAATTAAATTTTTTTGTTTTCAATTTATTTTTCTCTTACTTTAATTTACCAGGTTGCTTAAATGGGATAGGTCATGCAAAGGAGTATAGAATTAGCTAACCAGTCTGTAGTAACAAATATGGTAAATTGTTAATGAAAGCCAACTTTGAAATTTTCATTACTATTTACTTGCTCGATAAAAGAACTGTTTTTTCCTTCTTTAAAAGTATGCAGTTTCATAAGATGGTTATTTAGCTGGTTTATTGTGCATACGAATGAGCTGCAATGAATGTTTACTCAGATCAAGTATGGATTAGCTAATTTGGGTGGGCAATTATGAAATAAACATTAATGAACGAGTGAAATTTCTACATGAATTAATTGCCTGGATTTTTCTTTAGCCATATCAAAAACATCAGTAGTGCATTTGAAGGAAAATAATTTTTTCTGAAAACTAATTAAGCATATCTTATAATTAAGCTCATAAATATTCTTCTTTAGAAGATTTACCTTAGAATTAATTTTCATCTTCCTTGGGGATTTCTCTTATGTTTGTTTGATTTTAAAATATTTTATTTTTGTTTATTGAAAGTAAGTATTTGACAGAAACATTTGTTTATGGGAAATATGTATATACAGAAATATTTTTTTTTCTTGTATGCGATGAGATACAAAATATTGTTATTGTCAAAAAAATCGAATCGAGAGCATGACTTATGTTCGAGTTTGAGAACGTTCCTGATTCCGGAAAACATGCTTTTGGAATTATATTTATCTGTCAGTGAATATTGTAATTCCGGAGAGTTTTAAGTTAGACGAATGTAATTTCGTTTAGGGTATCTAATCAAAATTTACAAATTTGCATAAATTTGAATGAAAACCCTGGTAGAAAGATATGTTTTAAAGGTTGTCATAATATAATTTAACACGATTATTACAAAATGAAGAAAGATAGATAGATAAAATCTGGTTCTCAGATATAAAATCTAAAATGTAAAATTTAGAATCAAGATCGTCGAGAGTTTGACTTCTGTTCGTGTGTGTTTACACAAGCTTGTAAACAATATAAATCAAAACTCAATGACTTAAGCATATAAAATTTAGTATATGATTTTGTGACAATGATTGTTGTTCCATTACAAATTTTGGTTCTATTTCGTAGGAAAAAAGTATTAAAAATGCACATTCGTTTTTCGTAAATTTGATCATTGATTAGGAGACAACACCTGAACTGGCACCTTCCTCTAAAAGTTTCTGTGCCACACGAATGGAACAATGTCTGGAGCTTTTGCTTCAAGGATACAATAAGTATCCCTATAACAGAAACACCACATTTATTAGTAATAAATATTTTCTAGAAAAAAAAAGAAACACGGAAGAGAGGAGTGGTTCAGAGTTCATGATGTGAAGAATGGGTTATCATAAAATTTGACAGCTGCTATTGTGGAAAAATTTGATATCACTCTTTAATTTTTGTCTATAATTTGTTCTGTTAACTAGACATATATTTTATAACAAATGTTTCTTAAATTATATATATATTTCATTAAGTTTTCCTGTGTCCTTTTCTAGTATTGATTTAAAAGTATTTTATAGTTGACATAAATTTGGATAATTTAGAATTTTAAGGAAAAAATATTTAATTTCAAATGTTGTTGACGAAAATATTTTGTTTTCATTTAATAAAATATTCTTAAATAAATTTAGTATTTTTAAATATTATTAACCTAATATTTTTGAGAAATGTAAATGCTTTTCCAAATTTGCATCCCTTCTTCTATAATTGCGAGGAAATATGAGTAAAATTTAGGAAGGATATTGAACTTTATTCATTAGAGGTATTTAAAGACTGAAAAAAAGGTACAAAAGTTATTATATTTTGAGTTTTATTTTAAAATATTTTAATATTATTTTAATTATAATTATTTTAATTATTTTAAAATATTTTATTTTATAATATTTTTCTTTTCAATAAAAAATAAATATATTTCAGAATGACAGCAAATTTTCCTATATAATGATCTTTATCAAACCCTCTGTCTAGAAATAAAAACAGAAAAATATCTTTGACGAAATGAATACATTCAGAGAAGCTTTTAAAATATCAGTATAGTACAAAACAGAAACATACAAACCACATTAAAAGAAAATAACATAATAAGAATTTCGATGAAAATAGAAATGCTATTCGGGATATTAATTGCTGATTATTTTGAAACCATACATTTCAACCCTACATATAAAACTTTATTTAAACTCCAGGCTAGACAGAGATATTAAGATATTTAAAGATCTTATATTTCATTATGCCTTTTTCAATAGAAAGAATATTTGATTCGGAATCGCACTCACGCCATTTCTTAGAATGTCAGGGATAGTATTCCAAGAAGAAAGAGTTATTTTTAAATATTTGTAAGTAAAAGTACTACTGTCTCTACAAATTTCTACCTCGAGATTTTCATAAATTTCCAAATTTTATATCTCCCCATGAGATAAAGTCCAAGCATTTTTGGAATTAAATGCATCTGTCTGAGTACGTGTTTTTCTCACGAATGTAATAAACTAAACAAACGCTGATGTGATTTTATATGAAATTTTAGAAGTGGGTCTTTAAAGAAGAGATTGTTAGATTATGCGTTTGTAATCACTAAAGCTCCAAACGGAATTAATTAGATAAATGAAATTTATATTAGTTTTATTATTAGACATTCAGATCTATAACAAATTCAATAGTTTCTGTCTGCCGATCTGTTTATTCAAGGTAATATGAATGTGATGTTCGAAACACAACTAAAAAGGAGGAATTTTAGCTTTTGATTTTTGCACAAAAGTAAAAAAACTGTATCTAATTTGTGATAAGTCCCATACCGAACAGTATCTAAGTTTTGATCTGACCACATGAATGCAAATAAAATTCCTCCTTCATAACAAAAAAATAACAGAAATTTATTATGTAGGTTTCATACCGAAATTTTAGATTGAAATCAAATTTTTGGCTTTATTTTTCAATGAGATCAAAATGTGTAACTTTTCACTATCATACAATTACGAAAATCCACCAAATTGTTCAAAAATATGCAATAATGTCGAAATAGGAATTCTTCAGACAGTTTATAGCTGAATTTAAGTTTGTTCAACAATACAATCTGCTTTATATCCTAAGTTGTTGTCTTAGCGTGTATTCTGTTGCATTCAGAGAAAGAAATTAACGTATGATGTCTGAATTTGTCGTATGATTGTGAATGAATGATTTTATTGATTAATCATTTATTAATGAATATAATATGAAAATATTTCTGAGAATGTCTACTCAACAGAAGAAAGAAAAAACGTTGATTGGGAAAATCACTTAAGAAAATTTATTCTTATATTAAAATGATTTAATTTATGTGTATTATAATTTAGTTTTAACAGAATTAAAGATTTCTGAACCATTATCTTAAAGTTTCGAAAATAAAAAGTTGTGAAGTCAATAGAAAATATATTGATAATTCTCTGTTACCGAAATCCTAACACTTTTGCGCATGCGCCAGTAGGCATTTATTTCAAAATAAGGGTGAGAAGAGAAGCAGGATGAAAGTCAAGGGTGAGGTCTAAAAAAAGAATTTTAGAAATGCGATTATCTTACTACATATTTTCTCTTAAACTAGTTAAATCGTTCGAAAGTGCTAATCTGGGGAACCAAAAAGGAATAAGAGTTTTGGATGCATATAGGAACTTTATATTGATGGCAATTATCTATTTTCGCTCCCTTAACACAAAACAATCAACAATTATTGAGGGCATATTTCATGTCATATTTTTATATGAAAGAGTGCTAGAAACGAAAAAATACACTGTTGATTTTGTCATAAATAAACAGAAATTGCAAACAAGCAGATATGATTAATCTTTCTAAATATTCAATCATAATGCAACAAAATGTAATTTTTCATGAATAATAGTATATTAAACGATAATGATTGTGAAAATTGTTTAATGATTATGCAATACAACCCATGTGTTTTTTATAACCCATATTTGGTTTACGTCAAAAAGAAGTAAGTATTTGAGTAACATTCATTATGTTCTTAAAAAAACTCTTATTATATTCGATGCAAAATGGATGAAGACAAAACAGCCATTTTTTCATGTTACTCAGAAATAAAGCTGTCGGAATAAGTAATTTATTGAAGATTAGTTCTTGAAAGTGATTTTACTTTTCTACTCATTTATAATTAAACACCCTTCTATAAGCATATTATCTCTTTCACCTGAAAGATTACAAGTACAAATATGTAGGTGAACTGTCCGGCAAATATACATGCTCCTGAATGATACGCGGTTTTACATGTGATTACATTCCTGAAAATGTAATAGACGATGCAACTTCAAGCCAGATATTACTGATGGGGAATACGACTATTGAAAAATGAAATATCCGGTTAACAACCCACAATATGTCTTGTATTTCAATCAAAATTTGCTATAAATAAAATATTATGATAGATGATAAAGTTTTCGTGACAAATTTTTTCTGGAAATAGATGGAACGTCAGGCAGGAATAATCCGGATGATGACACGTACGCCACTTTATTTGGAAGACAAATTTTTGAACCAAAATATTTTACTAATATGTA
>JAPMOR010036694.1:1297987-1330329 GCA_026543865.1 Argiope aurantia
GTATTTATAATTGTTTAGAAAGAAGTCTCTATAAAAAATAATGAATAAATCTGAATACATTTTAACGATAACAAATTTTTATCTGATAATAAATTTTACAAATAAGACTTTTTTAGAAAATGATAAGGATTTATAGTAATTTCATGAATTATTTTTATAAAATAAGCTAATGAAATTGTATAATACATTATTTATAACTAAATATAATATTTTTATCAAATTTTTAAAAGCTAGACTTTTAATTTTTATTTATCTGAAAAAATTTGATTAAGGCTGATTTATCTTTAAAATTCAAGTTCTATATTTTCTGACTTAACTAAGGTTCACTTAATTTAAAAAAAAATTTATTTCCAAGTTATACTTTTCTCTCTTTAATTTCTCTAACTATTCAATGAATGTTTATTCGGATACTAAAGGTGTATATTTTTAAAATAATTTATTCAGGAAAAGGTTATATCTTTTAAGCGATAAATTATTTATTAGATTTATTAAAATACAAGGGATTTGGAAATGACAATTAACCATTTTGTAATTGGAAATCGATTTTACGGTAAAACCAATCGTACAACACAATTTCGTACAATAAAGTCAATTTTATTTAATACAGCATTTATCGTACGAAATATTTTTTTTTATATTTTTATATCTATTCTGATATTCAACACATTACAAAAATTGCTTGTTTTTGAGATGTTGTATTAACATTAAAACATAAATCTTTAAGCATATATGCTTAAATTTATAGCCTATATTTAATTAAATTTATATTTATTATATTATTAAATTTATCTTTATATACAAAGCAAAGGATTTTCCATTAAATTCATGGCTGGTTAATAAATTTATAAGGAAATTGATTTAATTAGCTATTATCTTATAAATACTGTATTTCCTTATAATTTATAAATTATCGATAAAGTTAATCTACGACTATAGTAATAAAGTACAAATAAACTGAATGTCATTCTTTATTTTTTTTTAAAAAGAAAAAAAAATAGCAAAATTACACTTTTTTTTACATTTTTATTTTCTTTGGAACATTTTAATGAATATCTTCTTCATTCTTAAAGAAAGCTACAAATCATTGCTAACGGACAATTTAAAATCTTTGAAAAATATCAGATTAAAAACCTTTGAAAAAAAGAAATCTGAATAAAGTAAATTTTAATTTTTTAAAATGATAGTTGCACGCATGCTATTAGATAGGATATACTGATATGTGGATGCAGAGCACAGAGATAATCAAACTGTTAAATGATTCTTATTTGAAAAATAACAATAAATATTCAAAATCGAGAGATATTTTTCTGAAATCTGGACTGCATTTGGACTAGAAAAACAGCCAAATAAAAATAAAAAAAATGTTGGACATAAATTTAGTATAGATTTAAAATTCTCAATAGAAGCCATGGATTAATGAATGAAAGAAATAAAAACATATGAATAAAAAATTGACTAAATCAATAAAAAAAAATAACTTATCATCAATGGAATCTGAACAAAGAATTAAATATTTCCATTCGAAAATATCAGAAAAAGATAAATTCAAATGATTAATTAAAATTAGCTAAGAAATCAAATTGTATTTGAATATTTTTTAGCAAAAATTAAGAAAATAAGACATAGTTATTAATTAAATGAATGATGGAAATTACATTGTTATTGTCAAAATTTACTCTGCTCAAAAATTGTAAAAATTGTTTGACAAAATTTGTTTAAGTTGATCATGTTTTAAAGTATAATTAATTATTTTCGGAAATAAAGTACTAAAATGATTTAGAATATAAAATCGGCATAATGTTTTGATTTTATTTTAATGTTTCTGAAGGATTGATACTTTACAACTAAATTGTTCATTATTTTAATTTTAGCAAGAAATAAATACAAGGTGAGACGTAAAATCGATTAATTTATTATTATTAAGATAACGTATTACTTGCTGTTTTATATTCATTTCTAAATTTGCCGCAGAAGAAATTTTCTTTAGGCTTTAAAATTTTTTGAAAAAAGCAGTGTTTGAAAGGAGAAAACTTATAAAAATTATTATGACCTACATGTTCGCAGATATAAAATATGTCGATATATATTGCCGTGAAAATCATAAACATTATAGTTGGCTACCTTTAATAGACAAGATAAATTACCTGAGAATCTGCTAATGGTATTTGTGTAAAGCGTTTCAAATCAATTATATTCAAATTATAGCTTTGCAATAATTTATAAAATTTCAGTTTAGTTTTTTCAGAACTGATATATAATTCGCATGTTCAAAATACTTTATGTTCCATTAAAGTTTTACGTTCAGAAATTTTAAATTAAATGAGTATCTATATTCTGACTCACATTGGAGCAGGGGAAGCAACTTTGCACTACTATGGCATCTGTACTGAAAATTGCAATAGATAATTATAATCATTTGCAAGGGCTAATAAAAGATTCTTATTTAAAAAAAATATAATAAATTATTATAAGTAAATAAAGAAATAATAAAAGTTAATAAGAAAAGGTTTAGTTTAATGTTAGTTTCACACCATGAACTCTTATAGTTGTGTAATCAGTTTTTAGCACGCTCAATTGGATATTTTGTTACTAAAGAAAACAACTTCACATTAGGAAATCTGAGAGATATCTGATTCTTTCAAAAAAGGAAGAAAAGGCAATTACAGTCTGTGTGTCTCTTCTGTTACTAGTGTAGACCTTAAAATAAAATTAAATAATGAACCTAATTAAGAAAGGTGTGGTAATGGATATATTTATTAATAAATCATTCAATAATAATTGGAAAAAAGCATTTCAAAACATTCTCATCATTTCACTGGATCCAGTAGAATACAATTTATATAATATTACGTTATGTGTTATTATAAACAATCATATATGAAACATATCATTTTGGAAATAAGCAGACGAGGAATTAATTTCAAATGATAGCTTTCTTTTTTTTATGATTAAACGGGTTTCAAATTTTCGGAACTTTTAATAATTCTTTATTCAATCCATACAAAAACAGTGCACATTATCTCTTAACTCAGCATGACAAGGTATGCAATAATGTGGTAAAATATTAATAGCTACTAATGGCTATTTTTCAAAAATTTAGGAAAAGTATTTATTTTAAATGTTTTGTTTTTCTTTAATATTATAGCTCAATATTAGACAGTAAAATATTTGGAAATTAGAATCTGAGAGAGAGGAAAAAACAATATTTTACAACTAAAATGTTTAACTGAAGTTAGAGTTGAAATGATTCAAAAATAATTAAATTTATAACTCCTTGGATAAATTTAATTTATTACGTACTAGCCGCCTTTGGCGACCAGCCGGTTCGCCAGTATTACCGCTCGCAAAAATTTTCAATTAAATATTTTAAGTAACTGGTCTCTTAAAGGATTCTCAATCTTTTTTGTGCGGTAATATTTTCGGCAGTTATAGCAGAAATATGTCAAAATTTCGCTTAATTTTTAAATAAATAAAATTCTAGTTAAAAATTCGAAAAAATAACCCCCAGGTGCACATTCCCGGCCTCCAAGGTATACATGTGCCAAATTTGGTAGCTGTAGGTTGAATGGTCTGGCCTGTAGAGCGCCAACACACACACACACGCACACACACATTGAGCTTTATTATAAGTATAGATGTATATTTTTACATATTTCCATCCAAGCACGTAATGGAGAAAATATTTTATTCTAGTGAGTTTGTTATTAAAATGTACCCAAAAATTAGAAGGTGCAAAGAATTTTTATCTATGAGATCACTTCCTATAATAATTCCGTAAAGGAAATAATATTCTATTGAATTATTTCATGGCCAACATTTTTCAGTGAAATATTTCTTTGGTAATCTGCCAAAAATGAAAGAAAATGAGAAAGGCAATTCTTATAAAGAAATATATGCAAATAAATCTGAAATTATTTATGAAAATCGGTGAGAAATGTGGTAGTTATTTTTTATTAATATTAATATTCAACACATTTCTATTAACTTAATAGCACGGAGCCATGAACGACAGCGATAACAACTCATTGCTTAAATTCAAGGCATCACGAACCATTTTCTAAAAGAGGAAATGAAATGCGATTCGGAATGTTGAGATCCACTATGATCTGAGTCACCCAGTCCATTGTTCCACTGCGTTACATTATGCAAACACAGTTCTTCTTTCTGGAATTAATTTACGTCCCTTTGGCAACTAGTTATCTCCTTCATTCACTCTACTGATCGCAGCGGGTAATCTCTTTTCACTGAAAACAAGTTACAACTCAAAACCTTTGTTTGCTTTCCAGCTTTCTGAACCTGAACAAAATACTAACCTGAGGGCCCGAACGGCAATTAAGTTCTGAACCATCTTTTTAAGACATCAGCTGACATATCCATCGTCGTTTGAATTTTGCCAGATCCCTAAGGCAAACAAGAGGGGATAACCTCATCGCTGTTGGGTAAAGCGAATTTATTTATTTACTTGTTGCTTTTTTTATTGTTTCGCTGAGAAAGGATTTCGTAACACCGATTTTTATTTCTAGTTGCCCAAAGGGAAATAAATTATGAAAGGAAGATCGATTCATAATTTTGTGGAAAGAATGAATCTTTGTTTTGTGGAAAGAATGAATCTTTGTTTTGTGGAAAGAATGAATCTTTGTTTTATGTAGAATTACTTGTTTGTGTTATTCAAATTACCACAAAAATGTCACGGTTAACCTTTGTCTTTAATTTTGTTTAAAATTAAATTGACTCTCTTTTTTTAAAAATATTTTTGACATAGAAGCATAAATGAAGTTGTTTGTAGTATGCTGTGTCATAGACATATTGACATATATTATCTCGGTGAATGAATAAGCGATTATGATTGCATTATTCACTTTGAACAATATTTTCTGTTATTTTTCAAACAAATTAATGGATGCATCTATAAGGTTATGAAAATTTATGAAATAAAGCCGTAAAGAGTTAAATACTGTCGTATTGTATATTTTTTACTTTGTACTTTATACTTTGTTTCATCAATTATCTTACAATAGAATTAAAAGAAGATGCTACTAAAATGAACACTATTGAAAAATTAACAAATTTTATAGAAGCTATTTTTTAAAATACACTTCATTAACACATATTATATATATTATCTTGGTTGTCTCTATTTTCTAATTTTAATAACTCATTATTGCATATATTTTGGAATCTACTATGGTATCTTATATCTTACTACCACATGTTTTCTCTCATTCAATATACATATTAGACACGTATGGAACCCAAATTTATATATGTTTATAGATTTACTTATAACTACATTCCGAAAATTTTAGAACAGTGTATTTTTATATAGAAAAAAATTTAAAAAAGTTTTAGACATTCAGTACATCAGAAAAGGCAAGGTCAATTAATCAATTCTATCTTTATGAACAAGACCCAAATTACGTGAAAGTGAATACTAAGTTGAGATTATCAGAAACATTGGCTGTATAATCATAAGTTTACTGCATTTTTTAATCGTACTAATTGAAACATTTAAAAGGCGATTTCCATTTGAAAATAATAATTAAAAACTATCCTTATTAAATACGATACAATAAGAAAATTAACTCATATAATATGATAGGTGTAAGAAAGAAAAATAAGAGATAAACCGTAATAGAAATAAAGAAATAAAAAGAATGAAAAATGTCAGTGAAAATTTATAAAAAGTAATATTATTGAACCTTCTAACAGGAATCTTGGTTATTATGATTACTTAAATCTATGGTAACGACTTGACATTCAAAGGATGTCTCGTTTGATAGTTCTTTTAATACGATAGTTCTTAAATACTCTGTTCTTTAAATACGAAGTGAAAGCGTTTATATCATACTAATGTTTTACAGTATTAGTGAGAGAGTTTTATGGAATTATTTTTATAGAAAACTGAGTAATTTGGAGGTGTTAACAAATCCCAAATTTTTTTTTTAATTTTTCCTAAAATTCTTTTAAAAATAAACTTAAAAAAAATTTCCTTGTATCACTGATTTTACTTGATGATTTTCGTCCATTTTTTTACAACCAATAGAGAAAAATTTATATGATAACACGCGTTTATTCACGTTGCATGCGTTAAGGTTTGAGGTGATTGTTAACTCCTTTAAACTATTTATTAAATTCCTACTATTATAACTCACTCCAATAAAATAATGAAATACAATATAAAATTTTGTATTTCATCATTTTCATTCTGGTTTAACCATGTATGAAAAACAGCTTAAGTAACATTCTCTTGCATCACTTTCAAATATGATTGTTTTTTTTTCAACTGAGTATTCCTTCTAAATGCTTTTATGTAGGATAATATTTTTAAAAAATTAGATTGACTTAACAACCCACACAGACACATACACACACTTCTCAGTGGTTTCTTCAGTATTTAAATATATTCTTTTACCCTGAACTTCAAATATATATTTTAATTTATCTTTCCCGTGTACGCTAATAATTTTCAAGTCCATTTCTGTAGTTCATAAAAATTATAATTTTCGCTTCGTTTCTTCTGGCACATGTAATCGAAGGGAGCAATTCTTATCTGTGAAAAATTATCAACTTTTAGTCCTAAGAGAAAAGGCAATCAGTGGAACGCGATAAAAACAATTTCGCATACTAAAAAGCAATTTCACATTAAGCATTTCTCTTGAAAGTAATATTTAAATGAACGCGATATCTCTTCTATATTACTTCGAAATACAAAATCCGTACATCAATTTTCCTTTCTTCGTTTTTATATCAAATGTTTGCATTCATTTTCATAGGAAGAATTCCGATTGCATATCAGTAGCTCCGCGCGAGAGAGATGGATCTGATAATCAGTTAAAATGTCAGTAGAGCGGTAAGATTAGCATATGAAAGAATTTTCTCCGTTCGAAAACATCAGTTTTTCCTTACTCTTTTGGGACATTTGTGATGACAAAGCGATGAATGAATGACTTTGGGAAGGGTTAGAAAAATTATTTCGGTGATTTTCACTTCAGAAGAGTTATTTATTTCTGTGCACGCACATTTCGTTTATTATTTATGTTTATTTTGTTTATTTATATTATATTTATCATTAGTTTTATTTTATTATGCTTATTTTGTTTATTTATCTTATGTGTATTTATCTTTATTTAATTTTATTATTTAAGTTTATTTTGTGTATTTATTTCCTGTTTATTTATCTTTATTTTTATTTCCTTATTTATGTTTATTTTGTTTATTTATTTTATTTTTTATGTTTATTCATTTTGTCCATTATTTTTTTACTGTTTTGTTTATTAATTAAATAAGGATTACCTTTGGAGAATAATCCAATTTTTCATTCAGTTTTAAAAATTCGTGCGATTTTTTTTGGTGTGTTCGAATTATTTTGGATATTTTCCCTGTTCTTTCCCTCTTACTCTCACTCTTTACAGTTACAAAAGATAAAAATATTATGATATGGTCTATCCTATAATTTTTAAGAATTTATTTAAACTATAGATATAATTTTTAGGACGTTGTTTGTTGAATAATTGAAATGAAAATTTAATACTATTAGGAAAAGAGGACTTGGATATTTTAATCATCACATTTTTTTTCTATTTTAAGGGTGATTTTATCCAGATGAAATGCCAAATGAAAAGAAAAAACTATAAATTTAATAAAATTTTTAAAATGTCTTTAAACATATACGAAATATATTTCAAATGCAAAAAATTTGACACCCTTCTAATTTTTTCAAAGAAAATATCTGACAACCTTAGAAATGCGGATTTTATTTCCCAAGAGATAAAGTAGTAGATAAAAATAACTTACCATCCATTTATTTCACCCAAACCTCTCTCATCAAAGCTGATAATCGAAACTACCTGCTTCAGAAAACTACCTGCTTGTCGTATTTGACCCCCATTTCTTAGAGTTACTTTTAAAAGGTAGAATTAAGGACACTATTTTGCTCTTGATTACCCTTTCATTTATATTGTTTGATAAAAGTAGGCTAAATTGATTAAGTTTAAACTTCCAGAAAAAGAATTCTATTATTTGATTTATACAGCAAGGAAAAAGGAAGCTAAAAATTCTTCGAAAGTTCCTCAAAGAAGCATTAGTAGCTCATATAAGGCTTTTATTTTTCGATGAAAGCATTTTGTAAAATGAATTTTTAAAAGCTAAAGCTTTCTGGAACTACCTCTATTTAAGCAAAAAATCTTGGTCAAAAGAGAAACGAAATTCTAATGAATTTCCGATGATTTTAAAATACAGTGAAATTCTTATATATCGAATTTCCAAATCTAGGACATCTTTCATGTATATTAAATTTCTATGGAACTAATATGATTGTTGTATATAACTTAAAAATTAATCATACTTATTGTAGTCTATAAACAACCATTATTGTTATTTGTATGTTATAATATAAATTGCATAAAAATTAAAACATTTATTTCATTGATTCGATCTGTAATAAAAATTATCCGAAAATCGGAAATCATTATTGTAAATATAATAAACAAATACAGGGAAATCATAAGTTTTTCCTGTATTCTTATGTGCAAATTCTTTATTTGACTTCTCCGATTCTTTATACAAAAACATTATCGTGAGACCGAGAATTTTCAAAAATTAATACTTCCTGGATTTGTACTCTATTTTACAAAAAATCTGTAACAAAAAAACAAAATCAATTTTTATTAAATCTTCGATGATTTTAATATAGAATTAATCTTATATATCAAATTTCCATATATTGAAAAAGCTTTCAGGTATATTAAGTTTCATCAGTTTCTATATAACGAATAAAATTTTTGCTTATCACATAATAATTAATCTTAGATGTTGTAGTCAATAAGTGACCACTGATGTCGTTTGTATGTTGCACTATAAATTTCATGAGGATGAAAAAAAATATTTCCTGATTCTTTCTGCAATTAAATTTTATCATAAGGCCGGAAATTCTTATAGTAAATGTAATAAACAAATACCTGTGAATCATATGTTATTGTTATTTTCTTATTCACAAATTCGTTTTCTGATTTCGATGTGAAAGTTTAAATTAATTCTAGCTTTGGATTTCTTATGGAGATTAAAGTCTATGAATGGAAATTTTGAAATGAAAATAAAGTTAAGCTTAATAGAAGACATAGAAAGTGGGAAAAATAAAGTCGGAGAAAATTGTGAAATTCCGAAAAGTATCGTGTCAGTAATTTCGGAAAAATGTTATTTCTGAAGTTTTTTAAAATACATTAATATGATCGTTTAATAAATTTAAATAATTTCACCTCTAAAATTTAATCATGCATAATTGTACTTAGGAAGATAATATGAAACTTACAATATATATTTCTTTATATTGAGATTTCTCTGTAACATAATTTCTATTTATCAAATATTTTTCAGAATTCTTCAAATGTAATACCTGATTGTTGAATATATTTTGCTGAAATAAATTCAATATTATTTTATTTAATTAACTATTTGAACATTACTTAATTACGTTAAATGATGTTAATTCTTTTAATTCAATCCCTTTTTTAAATAAAAATCGTGAGCTACATCTCATCTTTCCCAAAATTTTATAAACAATTTGGGTTTTTTTTTCAGGTAATGCAAATGACTGACAAATTTTCATTTGTTAACGTTAGTATAAATATTTGGAATCATTTTCTTTAAAAATCTATCTCATTATTAACAAAGTAACAAAACCGTCATTAATCTACACTCTTTAAGATTTATATTTCATTTGTTTCTCTCTTAACTAGATGAAATAAATTCTCTAAAGCATTTATATTAATTAACAAACATGACCCTCTACGTGATAAAGAAAACAGTTCTTTATCATAAATAAACTTTGTGAAGAATTATAAAGCCACGCAAAGCTGAATGAAGTTCATTATGTAAATAAAGATGGAAAAAAAATTTATAAACTATTTTTTCCCTTTTTCTCGTAATTCAAAATGATAAATTTCCATATTTTAATTTTATCCAAAATTTTTGGAATCTTTTTTTAAAAATCTATCTCATTATTACCAAAGAAATAAAAGCGTCATTAATCTACACTCCCTATAGTTCATTTATTTCTCTCTTAACTAGATGAAATAAACTTTCTAAATCATTTGTATTAAATAAAAAACATAGCCATCTACATGATAAAGCAAACAATTCTTTATCATAAAGAAACTTTATGAAGAATTACAAAGGCATGCAATTAACTGACTCTACAAAACTGAATGAAATTCATATTATAAATAAGGATATCAAAAATTTCGAAGCTATTTTTCCTTTTTCTCGTAATGCAAAATTCTTACAAATTTCCATATGTTAACGTTGTCATAAATTTTTGGAATTTAAAAAAAAATCTATCTCATTATTAGCAAAGCAACAAAACACCGTCATTAATCTACACACCTTAAGATTTATATTTCATTTATTTCTCTCTTAACTAGATGAAATAAATTTTCTAAATCATTTATATTAAATAACAAACATGGCCTACATCTACATTATAAAGCGAACAATTCTGTATCATAAATAAACTTTATGAAGAATTACAAAGCCATGCAATTAACTGACTCTACAAAGCTGAATGAAGTTCATATTATAAATAAGGATGACATTCGAGGTTAAACTTGAAATTTGGGGAGCAGTATTTCATAATTTTAACTCAAAGTTAAAGGTTCTATTCCTAAACCACTGGATTAATTAAGATTCCTTCTAGCGCGTCGTCTACCAAACATTACGCTACTCAGTAATTCACTTTAATTGGAAGAGATTAAACCAGCACACTCCTGGTTTTAATTAAGAATCCTAATAAAAGGATTATGTGCTGTGACTATAAATATGTTACGGGAAACTATAGTCAACTTGACAACAATATCTCCGGCCAATTTATGAAATAGTTTCTCCAATTCTTGCTGATGCAGCAATGTTCATTCAAGTGTACATAATAGCTTATATGAGTTTCCATTTAAATTAGTAAATACGAGATTTAATGAAACTTAGTGATTTAGAGATAAAGGAGGGTTTGATTTCGTTTTAAAAGTAATCATTGAAAAGTCAGATGCATATTATTTAAATATGAATGGCTTTAAAAGGGCAAGAAGAGTTTAATGTCATTTATATGAGCTATATTCTTGTAATGTAGAATAATATTTATTATTCAAGTGAAATAATTAATTTCAGATAAGAAAGAAGAAAAAACAATGCCTATTAATATTCAATTAATATAAATTATATGGCTGTGATTGCTTGATTTTGTATCGATAGAATGTTATTACAAATTGAATTTTAATAATATATAGATAGCATGGAGACTAATATTGTATATATTACATCGAATGTCATATATATTTCTAGTTGTTTTACAGTTGAAGGATACCAAAACGAAAAAAAAGGAGTAAATATAAATCTTCGGAGATAGTCACCCCAAAACTTTCTCGCATATTCTCTGATAAACGTATTTGCGTATTATTCACAGAATGCCATTTGAGAGCAGTAGTTAAGAAAGACCTTATTAGTATTCAATATTTGGCTATTAATCGTTGTAATGTTGTTAATGCACAAGCTCTAGAATATGTTTGTGTATTTTGGATTTTTAAATTTGATTAAAATCAAAATTTGACGTAGAGCTATACTTGTAGCCACAAGATTACATACCAAATTTCTTAATTTTAAATCATGCATTGTGAAGCTATTGCGTTTACATACTTGTAAAAGCACAGATTGGTAGAAGGTTAAATACTAAATGGATTTGGTTCTAAATTTATTACATATTTTCGCTTTAGATATTTAATCTTTGTACCAGATATTACCCCATCTAGAGACATCATTTTATAATTATCTCATCATTTTGTAGTTAAATTAAGTTCGGACAGCTGGATTGACAGACTTTTCATTAAATTGATTTCTTATCGAAACATATAATTTTAGTGTTAAATCAGTATACAAAATTTCATCCTTCTTGCTCAAGAGTGTCCAAGTTATAGCGTTCACAGATTGGAATAATTCCAAATGTGTATTTTTCGATGCTAGGAAAATTTAAAAAGTGGAAATTCCTTAAATGATCGAATTAGAATTCTTTGAGGATTAAATGATTTCAGTTACTCTGATACTTCGCTTATAAGCATTCTTGCTGTTTGGCCAGAAATTAACATTAGTCAAGTTTTTACTATTTATAGATTTAAGTCCCAAAGTATATTCAGAATAATAACCAATGTCCTTTTCCCAACTTTATCAATTTCAACTTTATATTTACTTTATTTCATGTTAAAGAAATGACAGTTTGTCCTGAAATAATGTAGATATCTATTTTTATGTCATTTTTAAAGTAGAACATTAGTTTAGAAATATAATATAAAACCTTCTTAATTAGCAATTCTTAATAATTTGAATCGTTATTTTAAAACAAATGATCAAAATGAGAATTCAAATAATACTTTTAAAACATTATTTGAAAATAAATGGAATTCGGTGAAAAAATGGCTGATTTTTTTAAGGATAATATTAACACTTCAAATATGCATTTAACAATTAGTAATGAAGATAATTTATGAAAGGAAATTATTCTATTTTTTAATTTGAATGATAAGAAAAATCATCCATTTTCTGCTATTAAAATTAAAATATTTCAACTATAATCAATGTATAAAAAAAGGTCATTATACACTAATCATAATGAAAATTATCGATTCCTTTAAACTTAGCTCTAGAAAATATTATATCTTAATACTGGTATTACTATCAGGCTAATTCTTATTTCGCCCAATAAGATAACGGACAATTTATATTACCATCTTTGGTACCATGATACTCTTTCTACACTCATTTCCAACCGGTTAAGCATCAATACAAATCCACTCTAACGATATTTCTATATGATCTCTATTTAATGATAATTTTTAAATCATTATAAAGATTCTTTGTCAATCCATTCATTTCATAATGGCTTAATAATACTATTCTCATTCTCTAGACATTTTTTTACAACTTTTTAAATGCATCATTAGGGCTTGTATTAAATTTAGGAACTAACAACTTTGACAAAAATGTATTAAAATATTTACATATGAGAAATATATGTAGTATACTTGTAGTATACTTCAGTATACTTTTTATATTAGCTTCAGGCTACAAAATACTTGAAGGAATTTAAAAAAAAATCTAATATATGAAAAGAAATTAATTTGAAACTTGGTTTATGGTCTAATCTTACTTTTTTGTAATAATGGTTTCTATAATAATTTAGTCCTTATTTTTTCTGTAATAATTTTGTAATTCTGTAAAAAGTATGGTTAGATAGTCAAACTAACAATAAATTTAGTATTTACGGTTGTAAATCCACATAATAATGCGATCATTTCATTTCAAATTGTACATAAAATGCTGGAGAGATAAAAATCTTTCTCTCGGTAAAATTGTTCTAATTACTTTAGATCAAACTATAAATTGCTGTGTTCTTAATTTTTTTGTAAAGGTAGGGTTATGAGATATGAAGAACTAAGTCCAGAATCCGTCTAAATCAAAGATTTGTACTGAAAATTATCCACAGTATAGAGCCAAAGAGTTGCAAGAAATTTCATTAGAAATTATGCAACAGTTCAACTCCTGCATTAAATTTATTTGAAGTATTTTGCTGGAAAGAATTGGTATTTATCATAAAATTTGCAAGTTGCGAAACATATTTCATCCACACATTTTAGGGATATTTCATACACATTTTAGGATTTTTTTTATCAGCGAATATCTGGATACAGTTAATACTTTCATTGTCTTTTGATAAATTTTGGTAAACTCCTTTATTCAATGAGCATTTTTTTAATAATGTCTTACCATATTCAATGGCATCGAAAGGGAAATTCTTATTTTTATAGAAATCACGACGAAGAGAAGTTATTGTACTAAAGATTTTCTATGATTGTAGGTTCGATTCAAGTTTTGCTACGATTTCAGACACGCCCTTGGTTAAATACAAAATCTGTTTAACAAAATGTATTTCCATTCATATGTTTATAAATAGAATAATGAATAAGGATGGAATTATTTATTCTCAATGAAGGTTTATTATTAAATTAAATTATATTAAAGGCATAAAACTGATCTTAAAAGTTGGTCAAGAAATATCTTAAGCGATTAACATAAAAGCTTTGGCAATATTTTATATCTTTAAACGAGCAATTCTTGAATATATTTATACATTAATTTTGGATATCTCGGATACGGCTCTAACGATTTGGATCAAAGTTTGTATTTAAATAAGGCTTTCGTTTTTAAATTTAAGTATATAGGTATCTTTCCTTAAAAAATCGTAATTTTACAAAAGAAAAAATAAATAAATACAACTAACTATTAGAATAAGGATATTTACCTTCCGCTTCGAAGTATGGCCAGTGCAGTATAATGGTCAGAACATTATGAATGAGTGTATTGTTGAGGGTCCTCGATTCGAGTCGAGTTTGCTGCTTTATCTTTTTATTGCTGCTTTATGCATTTGTATTGTATATATATATATATAGGTGTTTTCCCTGAAAAAATGGGTAAAACTAAAAGTAATGATAAATAAACTGTAGAAGAAATGCTGTAATACAGCATACTGTTTCGAAAAGCATGTTAAATCAAATGTATTCCTAATTTTTTTTTATTTAAATGACCAATTCCTATGTAGGTAAGATTGAAAAATATTATTAATCAATTGTAATTGGTATGAATAACATAGTTATACCAATTATACCAGATACAATTATACAATTTTATAAAAAAAAATACCTTGCCGTGGGAAGCTTTTTATTTCCCAAATGTAACAATTAAAGTGATTAATGTCACTGGGAAAGTTAATATTGTCAGTGCATTTAAGATGCGCTACTGACTAAGACCAATCTACTTCGATACGCATTTGCAGCAACTGATTGGGAGGAGAAACGAGATAATTGACGGAGATTAAGCGTTACATGAAAAGGGAGAGCACGCACGGCGCTAATGAGCATATCGTTGTCATTGATGTCAAATTAAAGGGAATTGTCGGGTTTATGCAATATGCTGTAGCCAGATATGAGATCCCAAGGATGGAGATGTCACAACACACAAATTGGCAATTAAATAGGGACTTAAGATACGCAGTTATATAAAGTACAAGAAAATATCTGAATGAAATGAAAGAGAATAATTTTAATTGCAGTGTTCTTTAAATTCTTCAGAAGCACATTTATTTTCAATGATAAAGCGGGCAAAACGTTTCCTTAAGAAAACATAATAAGCTTTTATTAAATGTATCTATATAATTCTTTATATAATATATTTTCAGTCATTATATTTAGGTTTTGAGCATATGAAAAAAGTAATAAAAGTTTATTCTTAAATTATATAATCAAAAAATGTATGAGTTAGAATATCTGAATTATTATTAGATATTTTTTGGAAAAATGTTTTCCATTGTTATTGCATTTCACGGATAAATTAATTGAAGGAGTAAATAGAAATAATGATAATTTGAAAATTATCTTACCAAGTATGTAAATTTGGTTAGAAATATTTTATAGCTTTTTAGTCTGTTTCATTTGATTATTTTATTAAATTTGAAAGAAATCCTGAACAAATAAATTATCAATTAATTGTTCACTAAAAGAATTAATTGTGAAGCAAATAAATAAAAGCAATAATAAGACACAAAAAGTTTGCATTTAAACTATTGAAATGCATTTAGAAATTTTGGTTAGCATTATATATATATATATATATATATATATATATAAATTTTAAAGTAGGGAAAAATAAGAATTTATGGGGAATTTCGAATTTTTATATGGCAGAAAAAATATTTCGTTTAAACAATCATAATAATAATTCATGCAATAATAATTTAACTAATCAACTAATAATTCACAAAGGTTTTTTTTAACAGTTTACTTTCATGAACTCTTTTAAAAGAATCATTTATAGACAACATGTAACATAACAGAAACTATATAATATATTCTTAGGTTTTTGAATACCTTGAAAATAAAAGAAGTTTGTTTTTCATTTAGCCACATGTCAGAGTGGTTTGGCAGACTGTCGTTACAAATTAGAACCTCTTGTATTGCACTTTCAATCTTGTGTAATGTCAAGAATCAATCGACAGAATTTACAGCTAACAAAGCAATTCTCTTTTCCGAATTTTTATTGTATGGTTAGAGGAAAGCAAGATTTTAAATTGGAAAATAGCTTCACTTTTTGTTCCTTTGCTTCCTTACGTTTTTTCATATTTGTTCCTTCCTATTTTATTATTATTATTCTCTTTGCAATTTTTTCCTCTTTTCTAGAATGACCTTAGTAAATTCATATTTCCCTCAACATACTAATTATTCTATTCGAAAATCACAAGAAAATTTTTTTAATGAATTCGCTTAACTAATGTTCCATTTTAAAGCTGGAGGGATTAATATTTTTCTGTTTTCGCAATTTAATACCATTTTTGTATAAAGGAGAATACAGCAAGGAAACACATTTTTCTCATCTGCATCTCACTAGTGTTAAGAAAATTTAATATACGGTGGATCACGGGAGGAATTAAATCTCAACACTGTGACTTTTAAAATTGAATCGAAAGCATAAGTGGTATAAGCGGGTGAAAGCTGCGATTCTCAACTAGCGTTCTAATTATTTACTATAGAACAGATTTTAACATGTTGAAGGTCGTTGATTAGATTAGCTTCAAGTTTATAATAAATTAGCTAAATTCACTTTACTAATTGTAAATACCTTTTCTAAAATAATTCCCAAATATTAGAGAAAAGGTGCGATTCATAAACATGAGTCATGTCAATGAAGTCGTTTCTGCTAAAACTTAAGCTATATAGTTATAATAAAATTTCGAAGCATGTTATTATATGAACTTAAATACATTAACTATTATAATAATCACTTTTAGCTCTAAATATATCATATCTATTAACTTAACAATTAGAACAGCTGAAAAAAAAATCGAATTACATTTTATGTATGATTTGATACAAAGTTTCTTATATTTAGATAAGAAGTTACTTCTATGATTTCTTCATGATTTTTTGAGGAAATGGAATGAAATTTAATATCACCGGATAACACGTAATCTATATCCATTGCATCTAGGATAGAAATGGAAAATGGAGTTTTTCATTTGTTTTTAATATTTGAAATTTTTGAATTTACGAATATTTGATAAGAAAATTTTAGACATAATGGTAATTTCTTTAATTGCAAGAAGGAATTATTTAAAAGTATGGAATATTCAGAATTACTAATAAATACTTTGATATTTTATAAAATAATCTCTTTGAAGAAAATTAATTCGAAATTGGATAAATGTTAGCTGTTCCGATGCGATGAGTGTTAGGAAAGAACATGAATATGAATTTGATTTTTTTTTTACATATTTGAAATAAAAATATCCTTAGTAAAAGTGAATATTTTTTGCCCCAATCATAAAAACTAGTACACTGTTTATTTAATCCATGTTATCTTTGAATTTGACAAGCAGTGTGTAGAAAAATACTAAAACATTTTTTAATATTCATATTAACACTTAATTTCATAATCAGACTGGGGTGACATTTCTAATGCGCTCTTTGACTTTGTCTCCAATATGATAAATGAAATAAGAAAACTACTCTTTTAGAAACCATATTTCTGATTTGATTATTAAATTTTTGCATGCATTTTCTTTGACGATTTGGCTTTATTGACATTCTTGGCGATATAAAAAAGGCAGGTTAAAGTATATTCCAATTTAATACAATCTTATTCTGTACCATTTTTCACTCTTACAGACAATTTTTATTGTAATGACTCATAATGTAAGATGAATTATTTTATATATTCTAATATAATGAATTATTCTGCTATTAAAAACGAGGGGAAAAAAACAGACATGACGATGCTTGCTTGGCTTCTCTGCGGTGATTAGCTTTGCAGACTCTGAAACCAAGGGATTTGAAAATTCTGAAAATTTATCAGTATCTGGGGAACTATGTTTTACCATACAAATGTGGTTCGTCAGCAACTACAAACAATGACACTACCTCACTATAAGCATTTTTCAATAAAACCAGCTGTGAATCTGCCAAATAGTCACATCAATTCATAGTTTTACCATTCATATTAATGGATGATTTAATTTGTAATCTGAATTAGTAACTGATGCTCCAAAATGTTATATATGTTATCGTTAAAGTATGAAATCCGTTATTTTATAGAATACCTAGTTATTCCATCAAATAACTGATCGTGTCCGTTAAAGTGTAAAACTCTCTTGTATTTCATGGTTTAACTAGTTATTTCGTAGAATAACAATCTGCAGCCCGTTAAAATGTAAAATAATCTATATCATATATCTCGCACGACAAATACATTTACCTTCCACCCGTACTGCATTTATGAACTATTCCAGGCCATAGGGAGAGAACTTGTTTAGCGTGTTGGAGCCAGTTCATTCCGGTTAATTGATTGTTTGCACGTACAGTGCCGCCTGCTGTTCGTGAAATACTGTTTCCAAGTATCAGGTATTGAGATACATTTATTTTTTTAAGTTTTATAATTTAGTCATTTGTTATTACGTTAATTTAGTCTGCTTACGTTAAAGTGCAATTATTTTTAAGACCTTAAGTTGCCTTGAACAATGAATTCTTTAAGTGATAACGAAAAAAAAGCTGCAATGAAAGAAAAGATTGAACCTTTACTAAATAAGCGTGATGTGAAAGAGAACGTTCTTTGCTCACCCGTGAAAAATTATTTAGTTTGATAGCTGATGTAAAGAAATCTAAAACATAAGATAAGAAAGTGCCACGTGGTTATTGGTTACTTCAACATTACGATGTCCTTGAAGTTCAAGGAGTAGAAAAATTAATAGTCCCAGTAACAAATGCAACACCAGATGTAATGTTTTATTGCTCAAGTGATTCTTTGTTTTACATTTTATACGAAACTCATTTATCTATTGGGCACGGTGGTCGAGACCGAATGATAAAAGAACTTAATTGTCGTTACAAAAATATTACGCAAAATGATATTAAGATTTTCCTGAATTTTTGTGAATCTTGTCAACAAAAACGCAAAGCGGTCAGAAAAGGTGTTGTTGTTAAGCCCATGATTTTTTCACATATGAATTCAAGAAGTTAGGTTGACCTCATAGATTTTCAATCATAACCTGATGGAAACTATAAATTTATTTTAGTTTGTCAAGATCACCTTACAAAGTTCGTGGTTTTAAGACCTCTTCAAACAAAGAAAGCAGAAGAAGTTTCAGGACAGTTGCTTGATATATTCCTGTTGTTTGGAGCCCCATGTATATTGCAGTCGGACAATGGAAGAGAATTTTGTAACAAACTTATTGATGACTTAAAAGTAACTTGGCCAGAGCTTAAGATCATGCATGGCAAACCAAGACATAGCCAAAGCCAAGGCAGTGTTGAGAGAGCCAATCAGGACATAGAAAATATGTTGACGACTTAGATGCAAGACAACCAGTCAACTTCGCGGAGTAAAGGGATAAAATTTATCCAGTTTAGGAAGAACAGAGCGTTCCATTCTGGTTTTAAAAGGTCCCCCTACGAGGCTATAGTTTGGTTGTGCAGCTAGAGTTGGACTGTCGACAACTGCCATTCCGACGAAATCACTTAATTCGTCGGTTGACGAATATCAATTACAAAATACTTTGACTGCAATGAATGTTTCTTCTCAACCTGATAATGAAAAAGTAGTTGAACAAACAGTGTTAAATAATCCCATTACGAAAGTATGTGTTGTCTGTTTAAAAGAATGCAGTGAAGATATAGTTTGCTTCAAATGTATGGAGCCCGTCCATATATCATGTTCGGAAGATTATGTTTCAGAAGATGAAGTTGAGCAGAAAATCTGCAAATTGTGTTTTAATGAACTTAATGTTCAAAGAGAAAGAGAAAAGTCTAAAAAATGTTTAGAAATTCAAGCGAAAAAGATGAAATTAATATCGGATAAATTTCATACTGAAGCCTCTGTGTGGTTTACCGTCCGTATCCCAGTACCTGAAGTTGACAGAGGAAAAGGTGATGCCAAATCTATTTTAGCTATCATCATAAAAATAACCGAAGAAGGATTTTTCCAATTGGGCACAAGAAATGGCCGCATAAATCAATTATATTCCCGATCACAGTTCAGTGTCTGCGAACAAAAATTAATTAAAATCGAAGAAGTACCGGATGTAGAAATATCGCTCCGGTTGGTTGCTTCAGCTCAAAGTTTAGGTACTGGTCAGGGATTTAAAAAAATGTTCGTGTAAAACCCAGTGTGTCAACAAAAAATGTTTTTGTTTTAGAAATAATGTTCTTTGTAATTCCAAGTGACATTTCAGTAATCCTTGTTGTAACAAATGATTTTATGGTACGTTTCCATAAATACCATTTATACGCTGCATAAATTAGATAAATTGCTTCTTTTTCATTTTAATTGTCTATCATTAGTTTAATTTCATTTTAGATAAATTGTTTATTTTACACTTTAACTGTCTCTCATTAATTTATAGAATACCTAGTTATTTCATAGAATAACTAGTTAAAGTGTAAATTAATATTATATTACACACTTTAACGGACACGATCAGTTATTTCATGGAATAACTAGGTATTCTATGAAATAACTACATTATATACTTTAACGGTAACATATACATAACTGATGAAAAAGAAAATCACATTTCGTAGCATTAAAATAAAATATAATAAACATTTTTGATAATGATTCACTTTTTTAATTGATTAAACTATTTAAATTTTATTATTTTTTTAAATTTTTTATCACCTGACTTTGCCATTTACAGTCAATTCCCGAATAATTAGTGCTGCATGTTTTATCAGTTCATAGATATACCATATCAAAAATTAATTAATTGTTTTGATGATATCAAGTGAATTCTCAGGAATAGATGTTTTGCAACAAGATAGCATATTAAATAAGAAATGCTTTCAATAATTCAGGCATACAAAGTATCTTATTAACTTTTGTTAGACAGTATGCTCTCACTTCCAATTAGTTATTTTGATAATATCAAGCAAATTGTCAGAAATAAATGTTTTGCAACAAGATAGCATATTAAATAAGAAATGCTTCCAGTAATTGAGGGAAACAAAGTAGCTTATTAACTTTGTTAGATAGTATGCTCTCACTTTCACTATAGCAACAAAATTAATATTGAGGAGATTTCAAACAGAGCACTGAAAATTCTATTAAGAGCTTTGAAGTCCGCGTTAATGAACTAAACTGAGCAAAATAATAGAATTATCTTATGATAATCAAAGTTATCAATATCTAGCGCATAATGTAATTAGGAGCATTGGCAGACGATAGATGATCGATCATAAATGGATTAAATAAACAAAACATATGCCATAAAAAGCTACTAAATCTTCACAAAGTTCTCAAAATATTTGATAGTAAAAAATACAACGAGAAGAAAGCGTCATTAGTTATCAGGACAAATAATAAAAATTAATCTTGTAAATATTAAAAATCAGGGCAATATTAGAAATAATGTTAATTAATATATAACTGGATATTTAAAGGAAGATAGTTATTATGAAGTTTTAACAATTTAATGCTATCTAATTAATTAGAGTTTAATTAATAAAAATAGTTAAATTTCAGTTTTCAGAAGGGATATGTATAAGGGAAATAATCTGAAAATTTTGGATTATTTTCTTTTAAATAATTAGAAGAAATTAAAACGGCATAAAACAAACAGACTCACACACGCACTCATTCACACACACACACACACGCGTGCGCGCATACATGCATACGCACGCACGCACGCATACATGCACACACTCTCACACGCATGCACACATGCATACACACACAGTCCCACATGTTTACAGAGAGAGAGAGAGAGAATGGGATATTATCTACTTTTACTTATATGCAATCCCAATATAAACCCATTATGAAAATAAGACTCTTTATCAATCTTCTAAAAAAGCATTGCCTCCAGCAATTATGTTTTTTGGTCATATATTCTTCTAAGACATATGTTTGATCCAAGTGAGTTGTAATCATTGCTGAAGATATATTATAATTACTTTCCTTAATGGAATTCTCTTGCTACTATAGATATTAGGTCAAGAAAATTGGTTGAACAATTAATTTGGTGAATAGTCTTATTTTTCAGAAAATCGCCAAAAGAATGTCTTATATAAGTGGGCCTTTTTGGCGGAAACAACTCGGGCTTATTGTAGTTCTGAAAAGGGGAATCTGAACCTTATTTACATAATTTACAGAGTGACATGAGAAATAATAATAAAGCATATTTCCCAATTTTTAGAGAATATCAAGTATTTTTATAAAAATAAATTTAATGTTTTGAAAGTTAAAAACTCCATCAACGAGAATAGTAAATCACGAAGAATATAACTGAAATAAATAAAAATATTATAGAAAAGTAATTCAGAGAATGGAAAGAAGTTGTACTAAAATATTAGAAGAAGGTTATACTCATTCAAATGTACGATATTTTTGAAATTATAAATAAATTATCAAAGAAATTTGCAAATAAATCTGTAACTGAAACATTTGCTGTAAAAGCAATTGTTATCTTAAAAAGTTGAGAAAGATTTTAAACCACAAAAACTATCAGAATTCAATCAGTTCTAAACATTTTAAAGGGATAATTAAATATATGAATTGGATAGTTATAATAAACAAAAATTTAATAAATAAATAAATACAATTATGAGAAAAATAAAAATATGGAAACATTTATAAAGAAAGGATAATTAAATAAAGAACAAGTAGCTCTCAGTGAAAACAATTTTAGATGTATCTACTGAAAAAAAATATTCTTATAATATTTAATTCAAAACTCAGAAAGGTTTTACAGATGTATTATTTCGTGCGAAAGAGCTATTACAAATGAAAGCTCAGCAAATAAATATCCATAGCCTATTCAATTGGAATGTTGCAGGAATGCGTTTGATCAATAGGTTCTCTTCATTTAATAATGAAAATTAGGCTCTCTTTAGTCTGTATGTTCTGTGGCCGTCTCTAATAATCATTAAAAAAAATATTGTGTGTCTGAGCATATTTTGGAGCAGGCAGAATGTTGACCTTGAGCAAAGGAAATTCTTACAAATATGCTGCTTTGATGAATGGGAATGTGCAATTTGAGACTATTTTATTTAAATTTCTATTAGTTTTTGTATTATAAAAATACATACGCGAAAAATTGACATCGTTGAATTTTCTTGCACTGTAATATAAAGAGTTTTACATCATCGAAAAAAACATTTTTCTCTTCTTTTTCTTTCTAATCATTTTGGCTATAACTAAAAATATGATATCTTATTTTCATTCATTTTTGATAATAAATTTCCGAGATTTAACTCTCATTAGCATATATAGTTTCTCTTTAACCCTTTCAGGGACGATGGTCACAAAAACACCAATTTTTAAAAATTCTTGTAAAAAAAACTATTGGTTTATAAACACAAAATATTTTGGAAATGTGCATTTGGCTCATTTTCTTATGAATAGATAGTAACCTGAGCAATTTTTTCATTCTTTTTTTTGGGGGGGGGGGGGGGGCGTAATTTTATGTTAAAAATGCCTCGATTTTTTGTTTGAAATGTGGAATTTTTTTTGAGTTCTTAAGAATTGAAATTTTATTAAAATCATTCACCTGTTTTCTTACAATATCCATGAAGTTTTAAATCACAATTCCTTTAAATTTTCAAATGAATTTAAAAACGAACCAAACTGGTTTATTTCTGGGTGATCTCATTTGGGGACACCGCCCATCTTAGACATCTGTTTCTTTGTTCGCATATCTTCTGTTTTGCCACCTCTCGTATCCAGTGGGAAAGCTATAACTTGATATTTATCCTAGAAGGGTGTGATGCAAATTTTGTGCTCAAGGAGCGGGGAGGAGTTTTTATTGTCTTCGGAGGAAGACCACCCATATTTCACATTTCAGATTTACCTTTCGTTCCAAACAGTTTCTTTTATTTAACGCTCATGCTCTTCTTAAATTTTTGCGATTTTTTCCTGTAAATTTCAACTTTTATTTAACCTTACTTTTTTTCGTAATTATTATTATTGTATTTTGCATTTGGAAATTGAGAAAAAAATGCCCAAAAGATATGGAAGATGTACTTTGTTTCAGTTCCAAAAAAAGTGCATAAAACGCAGATCAATGTGCACAACATGTAATGTGGCATTGTGTGTTAGACAAAAAATCACTCCTACATGTTTCATGCCAAATAATGAGTTATTCTTATTTTTTTCTCTTTATATTTAATATTTATCAATTTGAATTTAGTAAACATATTTTAGCATTTTAATGAAGAAGTTCTTATATTTTAATATTTTAAATGTTTCAAATTATCTAAAACATAAATAAAAATGTTTATTAACCAAAAATACTCATAATTAAGGCTATTATCATAAAAAAATTTGCGCAGTTACTTCGAAAGATTTTATTACACACAGATTGCTCTAGACGGGCGGTATCCCCAAACGAGAACATTACATCCTGCGGAAAGAGGTATATTAAAAAAATTTTGATTGCAAAATTTATGTCTACACGATCTATTAATTACATTGATTGGGTTTTTGACCATATTTCAAAAATTTTAATGACCCGCTCCTGAAAGGGTTAAAGAGCAAGTTTGATTGTTTTTTTTTTGTTTTAGTTTTTTAATAATTACATGGATAATTTAATTTCAAAAATCATCAATGATGTTTTTTTTTTATTTCTTGAAAAATGTAAAAACATAATTGAATATATAAAAAAAATATTACCGCTCTTTCAGTATTTTTATTGTAATACGTTTTTTTAATTATTATTTCGGCAAAAAAAAAATATGTTTTACATACATACAATATAAAATCACATTTTTTGCATTACATAAAAAATGGCGATTTTAAATGACTTCACATATTATCCAGAAATATTTAATAAGCATAACTTGATATAGCAAGCGAGATATTGGTTATTTAAAGTTTAATCATTTCTGATTTCAGATTAAAATTTATATTTTAGAATTACAATGGTGTATGCCAAAATGAACAGCACAGATGCAAATGTAATAGAATTGAATCAGTTACACACCTAAAAGATTTAAAATAATTTTACTGAAGGCACTTTTAAGTCCAAAGTGTGGAGAATAAGCTGATAGCCAAATGTGCCTAATAATCTACAGACAGCAGAGAAAAGAAAAGAAATGATAAATGTCAATCTTTTCAGTGTATTTTGTTACATATGTAGATTGTGAGAGGTAATTTAGAATCGATAAAAGTTGAAGTAAATCCTAATAAAAAGAGAAATATTTTTCTGGGCTAGATGAAACGAAGACTAAATTTTTAAGTAATTTTACAGAAATTTAATTTGATGATTTTGTTTATAAACCAGAACACAAAAGTAATTTCGGACTTTAAAAATGTTTTACTGAAGAAGAGGAATTTATTGAATTTGAAGATATCAAAATTAAAGTTATTTTGGTGAATAAAAAACAATATGAATTCCAACTGCTCTTCTCTTGTATTTTTTTAAGTACCACTAAAAAAAATTTAAATCAAGGATATTCTATTCATTATAGCTTTTATGGGTATTGTTTTATTATCTCCATGCAACACAGATTTATTTCTAGAATTTTTCAATTAATTAAAAATTGAAAAAACAAAATACTTGATTCACGACCGTTTTTATTAATTTCGTTCATAGGCATAGGCGTTTGACATATTTTACAATGAATTAACTGTTACATGTCTTCGTTTTTGTTACTTCAGTGAAAATTGGTAAATTGGATACGTATTGAAATCTAATATGAAATACAAAAACGTTTTATTGATAGTGTGATAATTATAATAATATGATACGTCAAATTGCAAATTATGTTATGTTGCTTGGCACAGCATTGTAGATAAACAAAGCTATGTACTACACTGCGTAAAAAAAGTAGAAGGACAGTGTTTTTTTGCCAATTAATATTTCTTATTTTCTCCTAACTACCAGATATTTATGCAGATTTAGTTTAATGGCCCTTGCTTTCATTTTAGGCAAAAATTAAACATCTACCACTAATATTATTAAGAAAATTAGTATATATAATTTCCTATGTGTAAAAAATGTAGAAGGACACTTGCTAATATATTTAATTTAGTGAGGTTTTCTTTATTTAAGTAGTTATTTTGTGCTTTGTTTATCCTTTTCTGTCAAAAAAATCTAATTTGTTAAAAAGTTACGTTGTTTCTCCGTTCTCAGAAATGCCTAAAGGAATACCTTTGAACGATTTGCAAAAAGCTCAAATTTCCGCATATCAAAATGATGGTAAAGGAGTCAGAGAGATTGCTAGATTGTTGCAGGTGAGCCCCAATACAGTTTCAAACTTTATCAGAAATCCTTATAAAAATGGAAATAAAAAGAAGACTGGTAGACCGAAGAAGTTAACACCACGTGATGTAAGAAAACTTGCTCGTGTGCTGAAGAAGAACAAAGGAAGTGTTTCAAAGGCAAGAAATCAAGAAGGACTTAATCATGTGACGAAACAAACAGTTTACAACTATATTAAAAGATCTAAAAAATTCATTTTCAAAAAACGGAAACATCATCCTAAGGGGAAACAAGCTCACATTGATAATCGTTTAGCGTGGGCCAAGGAGCACATGTCCTGGACTACAGAATGGACTTCTGTGATATTTTCCGATGAAAAGAAATTTAACTTAGACGGTCCAGACGGATATCAGCACTACTGGCATTGTCTGGGGACTGAAGGCGAATACTATTCAACACGATAAATGGGAGGAGAGAGTTTAAGGGTTTGGTTGCCTGTTGGATACGGAGGAAGGACAAGTCTGGTTTTCTTAAATGGTAGGCAAAAACATACAGACTACATTCAAGTACTGAATTCTGAGCTTCTTTCTTATGCCTCTGACATGGGAGGTGAAGAGTGGAAATATCATCAAGACGGAACTTCCATTCACACCGCGACTGGAGTCAAAAATTGGTTCCTAACAAACAATGTGGATGTTTTACCATGGCCAGCCAAAAGTCCTGACCTTAATATAGTGGAAAACATCTGGGCAATGTTAGTTCGTTGAGTTTATGCTGATGGAAAGCAATTTTATTCGCAAACTCAGCTTCGAGAAGCATTGAAGGACTCGTGGGACAATTTTTGTCAAACTGAAATTCAAACTCTATACAATTCACTTCCAAACAGAATATTTGAAGTTATAAAGGGCAATGGGAAGACCATTCCTTATTAAAGTCACTATTTTTTCATTCATTATAATGCTGTCCTTCAACTTTTTTTACAAAGTTTCAAAAAAGAGAAACAATTTTTGTTGCCATTAATATTTTATGTTTGAACATCATAATTCTGATGTTAAAATTGTATTTTTGAAATATTTGTTAAAGGTTTCTAATAAAAAATTTTAGTAAAAATTAAATATTTTTCGGTAATTGTTACAAAATCAAGTGTCCTTCTACTTTTTTTACGCAGTGTAGAAATTTTCAATAAATATAGCATTTTTGATAAAATTATTTTTCAATAATTTTACATGAACTAATAATTTATATACATTTATTAATACATGTTTAGTTTGAGCAAGTAAAAAAGCGTGCATTAATTTAAAAAAAAATCCATATTTTTTAACTGCTTAAATAACATTTAATACTGAGCAGAAAATAAACGGAGAGAAATGCTGTTCAATTTATCATGCAAAATATAAATGTTAAAGCAAATACAATACAGTATCAATCAATAATAATAATACTTTTTAATATATAAGTATCATCGCATTCAGGGAGCTTTTAATTGTTCAAAGAAATCTTTTGAATTACTTTTTATTTTATTTTTATCTTAAACTTTTGACACATCAAAGCATTTAATTGGAAAAATCATTCTTTAAATTTTATTTTCTTAAAGTCTTTCATATTTTTTCCTTTGATTTCTACTTTATTATTTTGAAATTTAAAATCTCGGATTGATATAAATCTTTTTCGCATTTTATATCAATCCATTTCTGCTGTCCCGAACAAATTTTATATCTTACGGAATAAATTATTTATAATTATATCCTTTTAAAAAACTGATTTACTTTTGTATAGTTTCAAAAATCCGAATCGATAATTTTCTATATAACAAATATTTTCATTATATGATTTTATTGCCTTGAAAATACAAGTGAAACATTAATATTAAGGACGAATTTCTGAAATGAAGTCTGATGTAACATGATAAACCAACACTTCTCAGAAAGATAGTTATAGCTAATTGCCATAAGTTGAAATTTCGCAACAATTTGAATTTTTCGATAACAAAATTCACACGAGAAAGTGAAATTTATCAATTTATATAGGTGATACATATTTTTTTATGGAAGGTTTCACTTATAGGAGTTGTAAGAATAGTTATATCTATTCAATAAACAGTAAAAAAAAAGTCTTTTTGGAACATTAGTTAGAAGTTTTGAAATAAACAACATTTTCAATAAAGTAAAAAAAAATATATGTAACTAGGAAATCTGAAACTTCCATATTCTTATTTTTCATATTTGAAAGTTCTTCAAAAGCGATTGAAACACAGAAATCTTGAGAACGAAGACTGCAATCGCAATAAAAATAACCATTTTTTGAAACGACACGTATTTAAAAGAAATGCTTAATGAGAGACGAAGCAATTTTGATTTTCATTTGTTTTTAAGATTTTGAAATCTCAAATTCACAAAGAATTTTTTAATTGATACTAGCTTAAAGAATCAATGATCAATTTAATTATAAATACGTTTAGCTGTTTTTTTTTCATTGAAACTGTAATTTTATATTTTAATCCAGATTTTGGAAAAATTTAGTTATATTTGTTCAAATTCCTTTTTTAAGAAATTTTAATAAAATAATTAAGTAATATTTCAGAAATTTAATTTCAAATCTTTTAGATTATATTTTACATATATATTAATAATTAAAAGTAAACTGCAATTTTTTAGGATCTAAAAAAATGAATTTTATTAAAGCGAATCAAGTCCCAAGATCTCAGAATATGAAATAAAAAATAATACATTTTTAAGAATTTTCAAAAAAAAAAAAAAAATGCTCTTTGCTGCAACAGATTACACCAATAATAAGATATTGGTAAGATGTATTTATTCGACTAAAAAAGAAAATAGGAAAACACATCCATAAATACATCAAATTACTATCTTCCCACAGGTAGTAAAAAACGCAAATTAAACAAAATTTCAAAAACAATTAAAATACATTATGTATATATTATATACTGGGTACAGAAATATTATATTTTTAATAAAATACATGAGTTTTGAATTTTTTTTAAATTATGAAATAGTACTGTTATCTTTAAGTCATTTGATCAAAATTATCTGCTTTTGAAAAATATCCGTTTGATCTGATTCATCGAAGATAATGGCATTGATGAATTTCAGTTGAATCTTATAGATATAATGTGATGTTTTTGACTTCCAAAGCAAAGTATTTGCAAGAATCAAATTGTAATAGACATTAAAGTCATGTCATTTTAATACTTTTATGCCTATTATTTCTATTATGTGCAAAAAACATCAAGAATAGAGACGAGTCCCATGACAGTATATTGATACTTTAAATGTCTAAATATTCCGCTACAAAATGCATGTTGTGTTTGACAGTAAAATAATTTACTTTGTTTTTATTCCGCATGTAAATAGCACAGGTAATTAACAAATTCGTCTCTTCTGGATTTTCTACAAAGGAATAGAATCCATCGATTAGATTTTGAGGAAAATTTAAAGCAATTTGACTTTTATTACTGCAATAATATATATTAATGCTTATAAATAATATATATTTAAAAAAATGCCCAAATTTAGGAAACTAAATGTCTAGCATTGAAAGGAAATTTTTAAACTTTAAGAATGTGTAGCAATGATCTTCTATAATATTTCCGTCATAGAGAAAAATTATAGAAATGAGAACACACACACTTATTAGGAAAGATAATTTACTTTTCTTTAAGCAAATTAAACTAGAATCCATTGCGATAATAAAGAGATTATTATCACTTAAAAAAATTAGTAAAAGTTTTTAAATGTTTCGTAAATTATTCCGCAAATAAAATTATTTTGGATTCTCCTAATTGAACGCTTTAACATTTACGAAACGTAAATGATAAACTATTTTTCATGTTCCCACAATTAAATAAATAATTTACCTCTGATGAAAAAGTAATTAACAATGCATGCGTAACGCATATTGAAGGGCATAGAAAAAAAAACATCTGTAATATCTATTTTTCCTTTTCTATTCCAAAGTACATATTCATATCATTACTTTCCTTTTTCACAATTCCATTAAGAGCTGCATGCAGAAGTAATCTGCATTTTTACTGCTCTGAATGAATAAACAATTTTGTTTAACTTAAAAAAAGGTAAAAACACTTTGCATAATAAGGTGTAGCTTAACGACTCTTGTTTCAATGCATTTTACAGAATTTAAAAGGGAAAGTTTGGAGGGTAAAAAAAGGCCCTCCCAAGTCACGCCAACATTATTTCGATTAGAGGATACTTAATATTATGACTTCAATAAAAAATAATTCAAAAAAGAAAAATGTATCTGCATTCATAACCTTTATTGTTAAAAAAAGTATTGTCTAATTTTCCTATGATAAAAAAAAAATGTGTTTCAAAAAATATTTTATAGAAAAAAATGTTTTTCTATATTTGTGTTAAAGAAAACGCTATTAATTTGGTGACAATAAAGTGAGAAAATATAAAAAAATCTGAAGCAAAATGAATAAATAAATAAAAATTAGATCTGAAGGCGCTGTAAATTAATGTGTAAAAATTTATAATTTTCCGAGAGTAGAAACTTAATCAAATAAAAATAGTATAAATTTTACAACATTTATTTTTTCATGTTTTGTATTAACTTTTATAGTTATACAAAATGCGTTATGTTTTATACATAGAAAAAAATTCAGCAATGAAATAATATTTACTTTAAACACAAAGCATGTAAAAATATAAAGTTTATATATATACTGTTAATGGTCTTTAAATCAGAAGTTTTATCTTGAATCTAAATAATCCTTTTTTCATATTTATATAATAAGATAAAATCTAAGAAAAAATTTAATTAAAAAATTCTTATATAAGAAAATTTAATAAAATTAAGATTTTGCTTTTGAGCCAGAATGTTTCAAGTTTGAATCCCGATTTCGACACTCAATTATATAAGTCTGATGCAAGTTTAATCCGTCAGGACCAAATATCCTCCAGCTAGTATATAGTAAAATTTCAAGAAGGGGATCCTTAAATGTTTATTAATTAAATTGCGATTCAAAAATACTAAATTAATCGAAAAATATCCTAGTGTTGCTTTAAAGTGGGAAATAAATATTACTAAATTAAAATACCCAAATTTAATTTTTTTCCGATTAAATTGGGTTAAAATCAAATATGCACACAATGTACAGTAATTGCATTTTTTTACTTGAATACATTCTAAGGAGCAGAGCTCGATCTAGACAAATCAAGTTACCATGTATTCTCAATGTAATGTAATGCGTTTTAGGAAAAAGAAATGATAGTGGAAAGCTTTTAAAATGCTAAATGCTTCTTCCATGGAGGTTTAAACGTTTGCACTGTTCTTCATTAATGCAAGATTAGAATACTAATAGAAGTAAAATCATCAATGAGTTGAAAAGTAGTTGAAAATTATTGTTACAAATATATAATTGTTTTACATTTACTTTCACAAATATATAATTACTTTTTATAAATATCACTGATATCTAGGAAATTTAAATATGGAATGATAGTTACGGACAAGCGCAGTGGAGTCTAACTTAATTATATATTCATACACTTTTGAAGCCCTTCTAAGGATATTTTGGAACTCACTCATTATTTTGAAGTGTGTCGAGATGAACAATGGTGATAGGTTGGTGCCATTAATTCTTTCAAGCTTTTGCACCACTCCAATTGGAGGTCATTTGGTCCCAATAAATTTAACTAGCATAAATGAGCTTACACGGCATTTTTTATGTGGAGTCATGTTTCGAACTTAAAACCTTCCTGCATGGAAATCAAGATCTTACTATCGAATCACTGTGCCTCTCTTAAAGAGAATATTTAAAAATCAACTATTTTAATTTAAGTATTTATTTACAATACGTTGTTTAAAAAAATGGTTATATTTTATGTATGTAATTCCAGCATAATATTTTATTAGGTATATAGAATAAGAATATAATATAGTACTAGGGATACAGATATGAAAAATAATATATAAATACGAATATATTATTTTTTCACATCTATATGAATATAAAATTATATATATAGTTTCATATTCGTATGGATGTGCGTATATATATATATATATATATATATATATATAT
>JAPMOR010036694.1:1330729-1366689 GCA_026543865.1 Argiope aurantia
TATATATATATATATATATATATATATATATATTTCTATAAAGCTCAGTGTGTGTTTGTGTGTGTGTTGGCGCTCTACAGAAAAGACCATTTGACCTACTGCTACCAAATTTGGTACGTGTATACCTAGGGGGTCGGGAATGTGCACCTGGGGTCCCTTTTTTGAAATTCTAGTTTTTAATTAATAATTAAAATTCTAATTAACTTTCCCACCAACAAAAATCATTTCTTTCCCCACCACCAAATTAATTAAGGCTTCGGCATTTTTTTTCCCAACAGTAATGAGGGTTAGGCTTAACATTTTTCGGCCGATTATTTCAAACGATTCTGTTTATTTTTTTAATGTTTGATGCATTTAAAATTAAACGTTGTTAATTAATCAATCTCTCAGATTCATTTTAAAGTACTTTTGAATTAAAATAAAACAGCATAAAGGAAATTAAAAATTTCTAATCTGCATAGCGTTACCCCAACTGGCGTAGAAAAATTCGCGCATTTGCGTTACCATAATTGGCGTTGAAAATTTACGCTTGCGCATTGTGTTCTAATTGTTTACATCTATTTTCAACGGAAGCGGAAAGCTCTTTCTCTGTGAAGCTGACTTGATTTAAATTATTTTTAGGTTAGTTGTATGCTTTTGTAATTAAATTGTATTTATGTTGGTTTAACTTCATAATAAGTTTTTTAAGTAATTTCTTTTACCTGTTTTTGACCGATTATTTTAAACGATTCAGTTTATTTTCTTTGTGTTTGATGCATTTAAAATTATACATTGTTAATTAATAGACCTGCTCATGATGAATCTGAAAAAAAGTTGTTGACAAATTCTTGAGATATTACATAAATTAAGAAAGATATTCTTTAGTGCCCATAAGATTTAAATGCTCAGTGACTCTGCTTTCAGTAATCATATTACAAAAAAATGCTTTGTTTCAGTAAAAATATTATTATATTAATTGCAGATTAATCATTTCCACTTTTATTTAAAGCATAAATTCTACGGGAGCTAACAGAAAATTAGAGAGATACAGATTACGTTATGACTGAAGACTTTATAATATTATGAGTGAATTGAAATTTGAAGTTTTAAAATATTTTAATGAAGAAGCTATTAAAGTAGAAATTACAAAATAATATTTAATTATTAAAATTTTAACGAGTATTAAGATTGGCGAACCAGCTGGTTGCCAAAGGCGGCTAGTATATATATATATATATATATATATATGATATACTGATGTGACAAGAAAAGTTTGTATTCTTCATTGGTTTTAAAGAAATGCAAAGAATTCAGTTTTGTTTACCACTTGTAAATTTTGGAAAACTGATATAAATGGTATTATTTATAAATTAACGTGAGTCTGTTTTCTAAAGATTAATATTTCAAGACGTTTCAGTAAATAGCTCCCATAAATATGAAAAAAACTGGAATTATATATTATTTAATTTAAAATTATTAAAAATTTTGCAATCCGGATGTGAAGAATATTGAGTAATTGACTCTTCCGATTTGGATATTTCAACATTTTTTAAAAACAGAAGTGCTTTCTAAACATTCAGAAAAACATCTGCAGTAAAATAAAAGTTCAGAATATATCTGTATTGCATATCTCAAGTTAGTTAAAAAAAATTGTTTAATAAATCACAATGTGAGTAGAATATCACTATTTTAGCAAGTCTTCATAAACCTAGTATCAAATTAGTGCTTTTTGAAGCTTTAACTGAATGAATTAATAAAAAAAAATGAATTCGATAACTTCTAGTTACAACGCAAATCAGTTTTGATCAAGAGAAAAAGAAAGTGGCAGAAATCAAAAGAGATTTCTCTCTTAGAAAAATGGATGTAGGATCAAGAAGTCAATATTTTTAACAGAATCGTTTGAATACTGCTTTCTTTTCTTGGAGCACGGATACTGTTCTAATAACGCCTAGAATGCAGAATTGGCTCTATGAATAATGCATGAAACTCATTTTGGCGAGGAAGTATTTTTTTTTCAGCTTTTGTTATAAAAAACATATTTCTACTTTTCTCCTCATTCGTATTTCTTCATAACCAGAGTTCGGATAACTTTCTCAGATTTTGAGTGGTGATTCTGATTGGTTTCAGTTTTATTCTTACAGATTTTGAACTCTTGGAAATTATGGATACTGGATTAATTTTTCTACTGTTCCAGTCTCATAGTTAGGTACTTTTTCATTTATGGAAATTCTTTCTTTTTCTTCGTTTTTTCATTACACTTTTTAATCCTAAGTTTTGATTTCTGTTTTTGGTGACATATATTGTGTCTTGAAAACTGCAAAATTTTTTGACAGTGACGAAATTCCAGTTCTTTTCAAATATTTTTTCAGAGAAAAAGAACAATTTTTTTTTCTCTGAATATATTTTTATCTTCGGCTTTTTGGAAATATCTTTATTCGAAAATACATGTAAACCTTTATTAGAAAATATATGTATACCTTTATTCGAAAATACATGTATACCTTTACTCGAAAACACATGTATACCTTTATTCGAAAATACATGTATATCTTTAATCAAAAATACACGTTCATGAAATGAAATAAATAAAAGAGAATATTTTGCTGAGTTTGATAAAGACGAAATCAAAATGATTATTTGCATGAAGTTATCATAATTTGATTTCAAAATATAAATAGTGAATGACAAATTTAGTGCTGTGAAATATTTTAGCAATTACAAATTTAAAAATTACTTGTTGAATACTTATTAATTTATTAATTGAAAAGTATAAATAATTTATAATTTTGGGTGATTTTTAAATTTAAAAAGTTTTAAAATTTTAACGTTTGGGATTTCAATTACCCTTAAACGTCCGCTGGGGTTGTCTCGACACCACGAAATAAAATATATAAAATAATTGTATTAACTATATAATTATAGGACTACTGTTCAGTAGGGTTTAGTTTTAAGACTTTTTAATATTATTCCATGTAATTTTCATATATTATGATCCTTTATGTCATAAACTGTAACAAAACCAATTACTTAATCTTTTAAAATAATAACAATAATAATCATAAATATTAGTACAATAAGAGAAATCGTAATTTTTGTGAGAATGCAAGTTTTATTAATCATTATTTACCGTTTTTATGCATATTGTTTTGTACATACCTCATTTGCAATGCATACAGTTATATTCAATTTTTTCTGCACATTTTCTGCACATCATTTTCATACGTGAGACACATTTTTTTTTTTTGCGTTTCCATTACACGTTTTAATTTCGCATTTTTTCTGTTTTAGCTAATTTGTAATTTCTCTAAATTCAGTACTTATTTCTGGAATATTTTCAATTTCATCTGCATTTTATTCAGATTCTTCTCAGTCACTTTCACGCAATCTTATGTCTTCGTCGAAATCTAAATTTGAACGTCACCACTATCCGATTCATTCTCAGAAAGCTTTCGCAACAAATAAGCAATTTCATCAGGGCTTAGACCTATTCTACGATCCATCGTTTCAGGATATCTGTCTGCTCTACACAAGGTTAGCATTTTTTTTATGATCAGATAAGCAAATGCTTTGTAACGAAATATGTAGACACAACAATTTTAGTTTAATTGATTCCTTTCCGCTGAGAACTGAATAACACTGCATTCAAGGTCAAACAAATGTGCCACAGGATTTTGTGAAATTTGTTTTATTTAGTGAACTATCGTTTATTGAACGACAATTATTATTAATGACAAATTGCCTTGGTGTCGAAACGACACCAGAGGACGTTCTAGGTATATTTAGATTTCCTACATAACCTAGAATCTCTTGTAATTAACCTAGTACCACAAAACTTTTTCTGTGTAATCACCATGGAAAATGATTAAAAGCAATGAAAAATTTTCAAATTCCCTGCAAAAATGTTGAAAGGAGAACAAACTAAACAGACTCTGGTGTCCAATCGACACCGACGGACGTTCTAGTGTTAAATTTCTCCTTTGTTTTCATGTTCTGGTCTAGTTTAAAATACAGTTTTTATTTTATGTGAGCCAAAAGAAATAATTGAGCATAATATTTGAAAACTGTAAAAAAGATTCAAAAGATTATTGACATTAGCGGTGAATACTATTTTTGCAAATGAAAAAAGAATAAAAAGTTTAAAAACAGTAACCTAGATAACTCGTGTGTTTAGAATACACATTTTAATTTTATTTTATCTGTTACACATAAAACATTGTGAGGATTGATCGAAGAATAATGAAGGAAAATTTATTTTACCCGCAGAAATAATGTTATTTTACCCTAAAAAATAAAGGTAAATGTGTAAGCGTATTAACGCGCTATAGGCCAAAACGTTTGAACTATATCTTCCATTCTTGGCGCACATACACTTTGGAAGATGGAAATGCATACCACAAAGCCTTTTTTTAATGAAATATGAATTAAAATTTCAATTAAATAAAACTTAAGTGATATTTTTGCACAGTAACACCCGAAAATATTACAGAACAAAAATGATTTCTTACATCGTCTTCCATTAGAAAAAGAAACAAAAACGTTTTTCAATCATACTTATTTTGACCATACAATTATTTTTAATTTTGTTATTAATTTCTAAAAAATTATTTTAAGTGCATTTTATAATAACATGTACAATTGTTAAAATGGAATTCAATTGCTGCTTTCCTTGTTTCTAATCATATTTCACCTTAGTCTTCTACCATGTTTGATAAGCAACATAATGATTTGACTTATTTTACTCATATTGAGGAATTCAATATAGCAGATATTTTTAATACTTTTTAAAAAAAAATTTTGAACTTAAAATCAGGGTATAATCTCGCAATTAAGCATGAGATTTTTAAAAATTTCCACAATTTGAAATACTGCTCTTCCTTCCTATGATATTATTGGATGTATAAAGATACACACGGAAAATCAGGAAAATACAGAGCACAATGAATAGAACGATGATAAGGTTAAAAAATGTATGACCTTTACATTAACCAAGTTTGAAGTGAAAAAGTATTTTGCTGAGGTGGTCATTAAAACCAGATTACACAAGATAATTATCTAAAATTTTTACCAGCTATTAACCCTCCAGCTGCATATCTCGCTATATCCATTGTTTGGCAATTAGTCCATTTTCTATTGCATCCCGCGTTTTTTGCAGTTTAGAATGTTTATTTTTACGATTAAAGAGTTTCATTATATCAAATTATTATAGTGTAACATATAGCATCAGTTCACTTTGTTTGAAAAATATTTGAACTTATTAGCAAACATTGCATCTTAATAGTGATTTTAAAAAAAATGCGAAATCAAAGGGATAATCCCAGCAAACCAACTGGTCACCAAACGCGATAAAACAAAAAAAAATGCCAATTTAATCACATATAGTTTACTATTAAAGTTTTTTTACATTATACTATCCTGGACTTAAAAAAATTTCTTTTAATGTTTATTTTAAACTAGTTATATATCCTGTATTTAATATAACTGAGAGAAAAACCTGTTGTATTATTCATAACTCAGCCTAAAACAATGCTTTTAAATTTACGTAGTGAGCTTTCATAAATTCAATTATTCGGCATAATACCTTACATTGAATGGCATTATACAGCTGTTCAAATCAATAGTTTTATATGTAGAATATTACTTTTAAAAATGTTTTCAGGAAACATTTTAAAATTACCTACAAATTAAGAAATTTTTTTATACAAAGTTTCTTTTAGTAAAAGAAAATATGACAAAAGTATTAACAACATTTAAATCTTTGAAGGAAATACTAAAATGTATATATATTTTTTTGTAAAGAACATATACCAGAGAATAGAATTTCTTTTAATCTTCGGGATAATTAAGTGGGACAATTTGAACTGCGTCTGGAAGTTTTCAAGCTTTTTTTATCATTTAAAAGATGCACACTAAAATTATTTTCTAGGAGTACACTTTTAAATTTAGCTTTTATAATTTTATTAGCTTATAAGGTTTTGCACATTTATATATTATTTTTCATAAGCACTAAAACAAAGATTTTGTGCTCTTTGATCTTGATCAACGGATGGCATAAATGATAATGTAAAAATTTATAGCATTACTGTGTACAATATGCTGTGTCATTTATAACATTATCCTGTGTCATTTTATGTTACGGTTGCCAGAGCGATGAATAACAGAATTGGAGGTATTTATATAGCATATTACTATCATTATTCTTATGAAATATTTAAAATTAATTTTTAGTTAAATAATATTTGAGTTACTTTAATTATACATATGACTGTGTAAATGACCAATCTTTAAACTTTTAATAGATTTTCGGACCCTAATGTTTCTCTTAATAAAAAAGAGGAATGTGTAAGTTTTTGTGTCTATCTACTTGTCTCTCTTGTATGTGTTAACCATGTGCAGGCCAGAACGCTTATCTTACAATTAAGAAATAGAGCACATACATATGTTTGATCATGCGAATGTATATCTGGCAACTATTTTTTGAAAATTTATTTAATGTGAAATTGTCAATTTTTTGTGTTTTGATACGATAATATCCAAAATTTTACTATAAAAAATGAGTTGCGCATTGTTTCAAAATTTAAAAAGTGCGTTTTTAGTGATACCAATTTAATATTCTTGGAAACTTTTCCTGAATTTTACAATTTTTTAAAAATGTTTTTTATTTAATTTCCAACAATATACTACATTGATACCTTGAAATGCAAACATTTTTCTTTGTTTCATCAAATATTTAACTGCTTCATTTTCTTGCATTATTGGGAACGAACGAAGAATGATTTTGTTACATTCTGTGTAATGTATAAGAATAAAAAAAGTGAAATTGTAATACTTCACAATTTAGAAAATGGATGCACCTGCACATTTACATTTTTATAAGAATTATGACGTCATGAGATTGTTTCCTATTGGGAAACAATCTCATATACACAATAAAAAGCAAACATGAACGATAATTTAAATAACTTGGTTTTAGTACCTAACAATTTAAGGGAATCAGGAATGCGAATTTTTTTCTAAACGATTTAATTGGGATTAAATATAGCCAATATAATCTGGCGTACCAGGTGATTGCCAAAGGCGACTAATTATGAATAACGATGGTGCCAAAATAACCCTATCGTAGGCATTTAAATTATATTTTAAGCTGACTATTCTGAGGAATAGAATAAAAATATATTCATTATTAAAATTATATTTTTACGATTTTGTGAAACGAAGCACCATTATTAACATTATCTTTATTAATATTATTAAAGATATTAACATTACCTTTTTGGAAATCGCTTCTGATGCATTTATCGTTAAAAAATGTTTAAAGTTTTGAAAAATGCACCGATAATAACGTTAGTATAAGATTGAGAAGAATGATAATTCAAATAAACAGTTCATAAAAAGTTAAACAATTTTTTCTAAATATAAAGGGAAGTATAAATATTTATTATTAAAATTATATTCTGAGGTTTTTGTAAAATGATGCGCAAGCAAAATTTGCCATTTTTTGTTTGAAAATCACTTCTGACGTGTGTATTGTTAAAAAGTATTGTTTAGACTTTAGAAAAAATGTAACTATACAATTAAATAAGCAAAATGAAAATTTGAATGATGGGTCCATAACAAAATAAACAATTTTTCTGAAATATATTTATAAAACATTCAGTACAGAATTTGCTATTTTTATACTAAGATATGTTTTGAAAAACAATTATTTGCTTTAAATATTTTCGAGATGAAAAATGAGTTATAAGCACTTTTATATACCTATATAAGTATGCTTATAATAATCCGAATATTTCTGTAATAAAGAATTCTCATTATACACTATTCGCAATCAAAACTATCGCTTCTTTTAATCGTCACTCTAGAAAATTACCAGGCCTCTTATTAGAGTTGCGTCCATCTATTTTATCCAATAAGATAACGGGTCACTGAATAATATGATCTCTCTGACTTGATGATGCTCTTTTAGCATTCATTTCTCTTCCTTTGAGCTCAAAGAGAACCTGTCTAATGAGCTTTCAATACTATCTCTGTTTAACGATAATGATTTTAAAATCATTATAAGCGTACTTGTTGCTAAGCATGTGATTTTTCAGTGCATTAATGGCAGCTTTCTTACTGTTTACCGTCTTCTAACTATCGTAAGTGCTAGTAGCATACGTATAAAATTAAAACACTAATAAAACCGAGTTAAAATAGTTTAAATTTTGTTAATAATTACTAACAATCAGTTGATACTGTGATATTCATTTTATTAAGGAACATAGTTTTATCTTGGAATAGTTCTTTATACTTTCTTATATACGAAGTATAGAAAATGTATTGTAATCATGAAAACATTCGAACTCGAGATTTTGACGAATCTAAACTTTCCTTTGTTCCAAAAACACATTTAAAAAAACGTCTGTCTATCTGCCTGTTTTTTGGTGACAAAAATAACTCAAACGCTTTGAGCTAGAAGGCTGAGATTATATATATTCTCCTCATACGGAATTTGTAGATTTTTGTTACATCTTGAGCAAAACTCATAAAGAGGAAACCTGTTCGTCCGGCTTTTCGAATTTAAGCTAACTCAATAACTACAAAACAAAGAGAACTAGATAGATGAAATTATGTACGCAGTTTTAACATCTGTAGTGTAGACATGCATCAAAGTTTCAAATAAATCTAATAAGTGGTTTTTCACCTGTCAGTCTTTCAGAAACACGTAAATGTGACGACTCAAAAGCACAATAACTTAAATATACTGAATTTGGTATGCGATTTTGTGATTATACGCATTTTGACCGTATGCAAAAAAGTTTCGAGGTGACCCCTCTCACTGTTGATTTCTGCTGTAAATTTTCAAATTGTACAATTGAAACCCTTTTAAAATGCTCTACGGTATTCCAAATGATTGCATTTTATTTTATAAAGGCATGCTAATGTTTTATTTTCACAGTTCCCAAATTTAACAGAGTAGGAACAAAATTGAACATAATCCTTTGTATGCAATAATATGCAGAAAGTATTTCCAGGAAATATTTATAAAGAAATGGCAAAACATTTGGGAAAGCGAAAACACAAGCCACTCTGTATATCAAGTCATCAAATATGCAAAATTGAATCCACTCTCCTGGAGACTTGAAGAAATCCTGTTTGTCACAGGACATATTCCACTTCCTTCTTTTTTTCACCGTTTCAACTTACTACATGATAATTTTTGTTCTTGTAGAGAAGTCGGCAATCCTTCCATTTTGCGAAATCCTATCTTTTAAATCTTTCATAGCACCTCGGAAAGCAGTCATGTTTGCTAAAAAATTCTTTTACAAAAGAGTCCTTAATAATTCAGCCCCCTCCTAAAAAAGAATCCTAAACTTGACTAAATTCCAAACTGAAAATGGAAAATTATGTCAGTTAAATTAACCCAATCAATTTTTCCGTGCAATATTACTCACATTTTATTCTTAGTACATCCTTAAGACTCCTCTAGTACCTCATTATTTTACAATTGCTTTATTTTTTTACTCACATAGCACATTATGAAGTTCATCTGTTATAGTGCTCCAGATATTTTTCACTCTAGTTTTTACCATTTTTTCTTATGTTATATTCCATTTTGTCACCTGCGTGTTTCATTCCAATGGATTGCAATGTGAATTTTTGTTTTCCTTTTTTTTTTGTTTCTTTTGTCAAAGTTCAACTTCATTAACACCAGACCAGAATGGTGACACATGAGCTTTAGAAACCGAAATGTGGTGTTGAGGTCTGGATTAGAAAAATGTTAATACTTAGATGCTATATTATATCGAAGTATCAATTAAATGCGCAAAATTTAACGGATATTATTTAATATCTCAATTGAATTTTATGCTTTTATTAGTTTAGTTATATTAACGTCCCGTTTAAAGCAACACTAGGGCTATTTTGGGATGTAATTTTGAACCGCGGTCAGATGACGAGGACGACACCTGAGCTGGCACCCCCCTATCCTCATCACACCAACGGGAGGACGTTTGGTCAGGACGGATTTAACGTGCAACAGACCACCTTACACGACTGTTCTTCGGTGGAATTGGGTTTCGAACCTGAAACCCTCCGGTTCCGAAGTCGAGACCTTACCACCAGGCCACCACCGCCCCTTTTATGCTTTTATATAGACAGAATTAAGAATAAAATGCTCCAGTAGGATATAATATTGAATTAGGAGATGAAATAAATTCACAAGTCATTAGATTAAATCATAACTGGAGACATGAATTTCGTCAACCGGCCATGAACATGTAGTCAAAATGACTCCACTGTTATTATTTTTTATCTTTTGTAAACATCATTTGAATTTATTTTGGAAGCACAATACATTCTAGAAATCTTGTAGTTACCAAAATTATTAAAAATGTTAAATGTTATAATATTAAATGTTGGAAAAATGTTTTATGAAAAACCTTAACATTGTTTTAATGAATATTTTACTCATTTAAATATAACGGAATTATCTTAATGTTAATAACTGTTAGACTTTAACAAACAATAATTAAGAATAGAATGTTTTAAAATATTATTTTACGAATATTCCTTTATTTTTTTGCATTATTAAAATTAAAAGCAGTTTCAGAGACATGGAGTCAATGACTCCATAAATAACAACAAAAGCTTTGAAAAAGAATAATTCTTTTGTACGCACGTGTTCATACTTAGAGTTTTGCCAACATATTGCTGAAAAAACAACTTGAAGGTACTGAGGAGATGATTCTATTCAAAGACAAAATACTACAATGTGAGGAGAGCTAATGAACAATGCGGAGTCATTTTGACTCCCGTCTCCAGTTACTAGTTAACTGAAAAAAAAAATTAAACCCACTTTACAAGCTAAACTAAATTATTCCACATCGATCGATTTTCTAAGGTATATTTACATTCATGTAAATCAATAATCTAATGGAAGTACCCACTATTTATAAATAGTATTAACGAAATTAGATTTACAGGTATGAGGCATATTTTAATCTTTGGTAAATGGATTTGGCAATTGATGTTACACAATACAATCAATATTAACAGAGCAATTAGATCGTTTAATATTTAAGTGGAAATTCACATTGCTTTTAAGACGGGGTGCTTGCTGACTAAAACCAATACACTTCGATACGCATTTGCAGCAAGTGATTGGGAGGGAGAACGAGCTAATTGACGGAGATTAAGCATTACATGGAAGAGGAGAGCGCGCGCCACGCTAATGAACATATCGTTGTCAGATTAAAAGCAATTACTGGGTTTATGCAATATGCTGCAGCCAGATATGAGATCCAATGAATTGAGATGTCACAAAGAGCAAATTATTAACAATTCCGGCAATTAGACATGAGAGAAGGAGAGGCAGAAAGATACTGTATCTCTCAAATGAAAGATTATATTAAACGAAGGTTTGCACTAATAGGTTTCATTTTTATTCATTATAAAATGCACAAAATAAATTGAAAAATGATTCATAAAAGGTTTTTTTATTACAATTATGGGAAAAAATCTAGGCAATGATATAAATTTAATTTTGCATTTTTTTTTAATTTGAAGAAATAAAGAGAATTTCGTACAAGAAAGTTTGCTAGAATTTTCAGCTACTTTTATTATAAAATTCTAAGATTATTTTAAAAGCTATGCATATATAAGATCGATACATTTTAAAATAAATATTTTTTAAAAATAATCTTTTTAAAGATTTATTTCTTTACTTATTGATTTTAATGAAGATGTATAAGAACTTATATATAAGGTGTACTTAAAAGTGATTTATTGAATATGAAATTTGTTCAAAAAATAATTGAGTATCTTTAATTAAAACATACAGATGCCAAAAAACCCGCATAGATACTTAAAACTGATTTATTACATATATAAATTTGTTTAAAAAATAATTGCGCAGTTTTAATTAAGACACAGAAATGTCAAGGAAAGAAAAACATATGATTATCAATATTATGCTGTAATATTTATAAATAATAGTAGAGCACTTACAAAATTCCGAATAGCAAATAACAGACGTTTTTGTGAACACGGTGAATAAAAGTTTGAGAATTTTGAATTCTTATTTCTTTCATATAAAGGTGTTACTCTTAACACCTTGATTGCCGTGGAAGTCACCGGTGACCAGCTGGCACGTATAAATTACCTTGTAAAATATTCAGCGTCGTAGTCAATGTCTTAAAAGCAATCTTATTTATGAATGTAGTGTCGATATTTTATCTATGACCACCAATAAGATTTCGTTTATTTTACTTTCTAACAAACAATATGAGACAATAACAAACAATCTCTGAGGTCTAAAAACATAATTTTGGCTTTATATCTGTCTGTAAGCACAATAATTTAAAACTATTTTTAGCTAAACGGATGAAAATTCATACATTGACTTTAGATCAAATACGTAGATATTTACCACATACTAAATGAAATCCATTTAGAGGAAATGTACCTGTATGGCTGTTCGAATAAATGTAAATGAAATAACTACAAAACAGAAAGAACTAGGCATATAAAATTTTATACACATGTTTCTCATCTAAAAAGCATCTTTTTGTCAAATTTTGAACAAGATTTTTCAAAGATTTGACCATTTTTCGGTCAGTACATACTTGTATGTGTAAACACAATAATGTATAAATGCAGCGAATTAAACCAAAGAAATTCTGTATGTGATCTTGTGATTACAATTATAGTTTCCTGCTAAATTTTCATTTCAATTATACAGGTAATTATCACCCATAATATATATTCGAATTATATATATTTTGTACTATCGTTCATGAATTAAATGCTTTCCATTGACGAACTTAACCAATGTCGGCAATTTTAAACGAAGGAAAAAGGATAAGACCTTTATTGGAGAGTATGCGAGATTGTTTTTCAGGAAGACTACTAAAATTGGTATTCCAAGCCAGCTGCTTTCTCTGACGATTTTTTTCATTGATGCTTCTTGATTTTGTAATTTGAAACATTGAACGATAAAAAAGCAATTTACCTTTAGATTTTTAATAAATTTTTTTTGAATAATGGCGGGCTCACTGAATTGCTTATATTATGTCATGTTTGAAATCAATATATGAAATGTTGACAATTTACGCAGCATATAAAAGTATTTATTTTTTGTAATGAACGGTGTGAAAATACGATATATTAAGGCATCAAGAAGGAAATCAATATTGGTCTTATCTGATATTTATATATGAACTAAAAATAATCTAAATCCATATATTTTTACTCGGCATTTCAAAATGGATTTGTTTTCATATGCAATTTCTTTTCCAAATAAGCGGGAGTGGTGTTACTCTGAAATATTCTCAGATAAAAGTCTTAATAAATATCTTATCTTTCTTCATCTTTATAAAATTGTAGACTTTGGGTAAGGAAATGAAAACGCCTTGCATGGATTCTTAAATATCCTTTACGAAATATAGATCTTTGGCGATAATAGCATTTTTACTGAATCTATCGCGATAATAGGTATTTTGAAAAATTTCCTGCAGGTTGCTTGACACAAAAATTTGACAAAGAATCACAATTGTAGTCATAAGATTTCAACCCAGTAGATAGGGACACCATAAATAGCTGTAGCAAATAATTTTTTACAATATATTAAAGAAATTTTTTTACGTGGTGAAGAGCGAATGCATTAAAAAAGTCTCATATAAAAAATAACTCTAAGAATTATTAAGTAATTAGAAAGTGCTTTCCAAATAAAATAAATTAAATTACACATGGAAATATAATTTTTTAAAAATTACGCATGGAGAAATTTTTAAAATCTACATAATTCACTTCTAGTTATCGTAATGCAAAACCCGAATCTTCTTGTTAAGAACAAGTTCAAAATTCCTTTATTCACTTGAAAATATTAAGTTGATTTATTTTTAGCACATGTTATTTATTTTATTTTATTTTAGAATATTGAATTAGTTGACGTGATACTCTTTACATTGCATTACTGAACGTATGTACACTGATTGAAAATATTACAATGTTGTTATGATGACAAAGCATCTGAAATCCATATACCGCATAAAAATGGATTGCACAGAAACATATTTAACTGTACTAAATTTCATAGATTTAAGTCACTGCTTTTACATATATAAATGAAGATTGACAGATGGTCATTCTTTTAATGAATTCGATTCAAAATTTGATAGAAATCTATAAATTTGGGGGAAATTCCATATACCAAATTTCAGAGGTCTAGTTCAGAACGTTTTGATTAAAGTTTCTAAGATATAATACCAAAAATGAGCTCTTCAAACTCAAGTCGTCAAAAATCTCGATTTCGCATATTTTTCATGATTACAATATTTCCTCTATACTTCGTACACGAAAAATAAAAATAAATAAATAAATAAAAAATAAAACAGTTTACTTTAGCTATCCAAGATATATATTAAGAATATCTTATCATTAATAATTCACATTTCATTTTCGATAACTGCCTGTATAGAAATACTCAGTCAAGAATAAAATATCATAAGCTTCAATCGCAAAAGCATTCATAGTGACGCCAAAAAGCAACACTGTTTTTGTTCTACTACTAGTCACAGCTGTTTGGCGGGCCATTGCTTCCGGATATGCATTCATTGTACTACAGTTTGTTCTTTATATTGTAATCGTGCAGTCAACAGAAACCACATACAACAATGCAGTGCTTTTTTCGGAGTCCCCCTCGTAATATTGGGTATTGAGGCTTTGAATAGAGCACCGACTGTATTTTGGTTTTTCTTAGTCTTTTTTGCTACTTCGATTATTATTATTTTTTTTTTTTTGCATTTATTTCTTTATATTTGTGAAGAGCTTAACCTATTTTATGTTTTTTGGAAAAGCAAAAGAGACAGTTACATGTCTGTTTAAAATACTGAAACATTCACTTAATTTATTATAGAGATATTTTTGGTTAACATTTAATTTAATTTTCCAAATGTGTCTGTATATATAACAGAGAGGATACTTATGAATCTGCTTTTGTAAATCTGAAAAACTGGTTTACATGAAATAGACAAAAATAAGCAGAAAATATATCTTCAAAACATTCCTACCAGTTTCACAATAAATAAATCCCCTTGGCAAGAATTATATCCCCGATCAATTTTTTATCAAATTTAATGTCGTATCCATCATCTGATGCTAAATGTTATTTATAATTGTAAGTCTCAAGTATATAAATAAATGCAATTAAAAATGGACATTACAAGTAGTATTTGGATGTGTTAGAAAGAAATATTAGGTAAACTAGTTTCCAAACTATGTTACAAGACATAAAATATGTCAATGTATACAGATGGGGGATAGAATAATACGAAAACACATTGGAAAGACATGGGAAATTTCAAAGAATCAGAATGCGTATGTCAGTTTACAATCAAGTCGTCTATCTAGTTATTATGAAAGGTAACGCATTAGTCACTCAACATCAATCATAGGTTTGACTTGCGTATACTTTTCTCTCTCTGAGAAACTCAATATTATCTATCCAATCAGAGTTCGAAAAAGGCATGATTGTTGAAATGCGGTGCCCGGGTTATACAGTAACGGAAACAACAAATCATTTGGAGGTGTTAGGAGCATTGTATTAACCATTAAGATAACATACGCGAAATGCGGTAATGTGGCATCTGCAAAACTCAAATGCTAAAGGAGTAAAATCTTACTAAGAGGAATAAAAGAATGTTAACTTGCATAGTAGCCTGAAAGTACAAGCTGTCTTTACGGTGGAGGAAAGAAAAAAGTGACTTCATATTACATTAAATGATTTTCCATTAAATATTTTTCATGGCCTCTACGCATCTATCCCACGTCATATATCAACTGTAATTAAGTCAAAGGGTAGTCCAGTCCTCTATAAATAAAGCTTTATCGCTATTTCATTGATCTTCGTATTGTTTTTGTCACTGATTCCGTAACTGTATATACGACTGAAGACACTATATCTAAGAGAAAAGACATTTTACCTACAGGAGTTGTTTACCTACCGCAGTTAATTTCGAAAGACTCAATTAATGACGAATTACATCAGAAAAGGTTAAAAATAGTGTACCCATTTAACCCTTAACTGGGGACGTGCGGTCTGTGAGACCGCTAGCGACGGATTTTCTGTCACCCCTATTCTATATTTAGCTGAATTGAATGGATTGACCCTGTAGCTTCCTGTTTTGTGACCTTCAATACACGTGCACTTTTTCAACTGATTTCAGCAGATGCTTTTTAAAATAATTCAGTTATTTCTTCAAGCGCGGTCTCTAAGACCTCACCTCCCTGTTAGTGTCCCAGTGATAAACAAGGCTTAGCAAATAGTGCTAAAACTTGGGAGCCGAAATATCATCCAATTTACTGATCCTATCATGAATCCTATTATGAAGCATTGCTCCAGACACTTTTATATGAAGCAGAAAGTGATTTCAGTGATAAGGATGATTGTAAAGAGTTTTTCGATGAAAGCTCACATTCAACTAAATTTGATATGCATGTTCGAACATAATTAATTTTTCTAGTGATAATGTATTTTGAAAAATATATAAAATATATTAATATATCTAGAGATAAATATACAGAATTTATAGGTTGATTTTTATACTAGTTCTTAACCTGTATGTCTAATATGCCCTAGAAAATCGTGCTATGAAAGTCACACGAGCCGATAAAAAAAAGGCCAATTTTATCCATTGTCATTTTTTTTTCATATAATTGTTGTATTTTACATTATATTGTCTTCTATGTACCTTCATATACTATAAAAATAAATATGATTTAAAAAGTAAAAAGTAATATGCTTTTTCAAGGATATTATTTATTGTAACAAGTAATTTGAGAAGAAAATGTATGTTCCAATGCATTTACTTTTTTCAATGACTATATATTTTGAAAAATTTCTAAAACATATCTATATATTAAGAACAATATCTGCAAAATATATTGGCAATTTTTTCGACTAATACTTTCATTAGAAATTTAATTTGAGTTTAAATGAAATTCGGTCTCGTAGACTGCACCTCCCCAGTTAAATGTTAAGAACTTTGGACCGAACATATAGAATACCGAGTTTTAATGAATTGGCAACTGACTATATAGATACAATTTTTTTATATATTTCCTTAAATTGTATAACGCATGCTCAAAGAACATGACGAACGCGTCAAGATCTGCTTTTATTCATTCTTGCATTCTAATTAATAACATGCAACTTTTCATTTACGTAATGTGACCTCATATATGGTGACTGAAAAAGAATAACATGAAATATATGATACACCTGGGTACTTTAAGAAGATAATACAATACAACATGATTGTTGTACATATATGAGTCTTTAGGCAAAATTTATCATAATACTTCTTGTTTTGCAAGTGTAATATATTATGAAATGTGATATAAAAAATATATGTAATATAGTTTACCCTGAAATTTTTCTATTGCTTTCGAGAATGCAAGCCGGATCCTGTATAAAGATCCCTTATATTCCAATGCTGATTAGTTTATCATAAACGCTATTTTCTCATTCTTTTTTATAGTGTAATTATAACTATATTTCAATAAATTTTTATATATTCAATTATAAATTATATTATAGGCCAGTTATACTATATTATAAGCCAATAAATTATATTATAGGTCAATAATATTATATGCTTCCTGCTTAAATATATGGTAATTTCTTTTGTTTTTTTCACACCTGATTTTCCTTTCCTTTTTTAAAGTTATATTTGTTCAATTTATAAATATCTAGTTTCATTAGTTTAAAAAAATTATTAGAATGTTACATATCCTTATAAAAAAGAAAATAATTTTCAACTATGAAATGGAATATGAAAGCAAAAATTCAAAATTAAGATCGTCCAAAAGAGACGGTGCGTTTTATTGCAATTTTTAGATTAATTATAAAGATGCTCGATAATATCTACATATCTTCCTATAATGTATTCTTATTACACCTAAGCATATTAGAAGGAAAGCAATCAAAATGCAGTATGATTCAGATTAGAAGGCAATTTAAAGTTGATGAGTTGAAATTTAACAAATCGATAGATATGAAGATAATTTAAAGGCTGATTAATAAATGTTAGAAGTTATTTGTTAAACTAACTTGAACAATATTTGAGTCAATTTGCTGATAATCACTTTAAGAAAAAAGCAAGAATTTCTTAAGATAAAAAGAATTATAACTAGGGGAAGATGAATTTAGTACAGGAAGAAAACAAATTCGACTGCTATTATTTTTGAAGTTTTCAACTGCTATTTTTTTAGTAATTAAATCCTACATTATTTTTTTAAAATAATTTTTGGATTTATTCTATTTTATTTATTCCGTAGCAATTTTCAACTTGTTAAGCATATTGCCCCTAAGATATAAAATACATTTTGAATTATACATTAAGCTCAAAATATATAACGGATGATCCAAAATAAGTAAAAAGTGTTTACACCTCCCTATAAAAAAAGTTATTTCTCCACTTTCTATCACATTTCGCATACATGCTTTTCTGAGTAAGCAGCTTTGATTCCTAAAGAAAAAAAAATGTAGTTGATATTTTAGTCGCTCGGAAAGAAAAGAGCACTTCGGAGCAAACAATTCATATATCAATACCTCTAATTCATAACAATATCCTCTAATTATGTAAATTATCACAACACTTTTTATCATTAACTGTAAATTCCATTATGGAAATGATATTACCTGATCATACGTTACTTGTTAAGCTGTTTCATTAACAAACAAAAATGATTTTGTAGAACTTAAACCTTTTTGGTTGATAAATGGTTCACATAGGGGCCTTCAGGCAATTACGAAAAATGAGTTTGCGTTTGGAAGTGATTGGAAAATTCATTGTTAAACTTGAACGAAGCCGCAAACGAAATCGACTGCACCAAGTTGCAGTTGCAGTAATGAAGTAGGGAGCAGCAGATATCATGATAACAGTAGTGAATGAGTGCTATAACTAGAATTAAATATGCCGTATACGAATTGGATATTCTATATACACGACAGGTTGGAGTTTAGTGAGAAACGCTCTGAAACCTTATCCGTTTAGGATATATTACACTCAGTTATTGCTTTTTAGTGATAATTAGGTGCTGAAAATATTTGTTTTGAAATTTAGTGCTTGGAATAATAATAATAACCTGAATAACATTCGTTACAGTGAAGTGATGAAGCTCTTTTCCACAAATTATACAATGAACATCGACTTCAAGAAATTGAAGAAGTTGCACCAGCAATAGTGAAGCTGGGAGCTTCACTATTGCTCAAGTATTGGAATAACAGTAGTGAATGCGTGTTATAACGAGGATTAAATATGTCATATATGAATCGGGTATGCTGTATATATAAACCAGGCGGAGAATTGTGAGAAATGCTCTGAGACTTTATTCGTTAAAGATATCAATTGCTTTTTAATCATAAAGCGATGTGAAAATAACCTATTTTGAAGTTTATTGCTTGGATGCTGAATACCCTCCTGTAGAAACAGTGAAGTAATGAAGCTCTTTTCCATGAATGAAGCAAAAGACATAGGTTACTGCTGTATTTAGTCTGACTCAAATTCTCACATTCATCCATAAATGCTGTTCCAAAAATATTAATGTCATGTGGCTGCATCTTATTTTCTGGTATTGGCTCTAGGTAGGCATTAATGCTCAGAAACTTTTTGTTTCCACTGCTTTAACGGATAAATTGTTTTATTCGTGTCAACAAATACATCAGTTAGCACCTTTCATGCAAGATGGAGTAAACAATCGCATATCGCGTTACCTGCTCAAACATTCTTATCTGAAAAAGTTTTGGCTGACAGAATGATTAGCAGATAATTTTCAGTATCCTGTCCATCTAGATCACCCGATCTAAACCTGGGTCACTTTTGCAATAAAGATGTTTAACAAGCTGCGTTTATAAAGGTAATTTTACGAATGTGGCTGTTTCAAAGGATTAAATTTAATAACATGTGTTCGATTTTCAAAGGAAAGATTTATGTTCTGCCATGGAATTTGGCATGAACTGTAAATTTTTATGCAAAGAGATGTCAAAGAGATAATTAAATGTGGTAGACAAAAAGTTTTATCTGCCACAAAAGTCAGTCTTACTGTCAGACCTTTTCAGTCTTATTGTCTGATTTAATTACATGAGGTTGTAATAAATTTTGCCGTATATTAAAACATCTTTCCGTTGTTTCCATTCAGTTATCATGTGTAAGGTACAGCTACTGTTAGTCTTGTCAAGAAATATTTAAATCGCCTTCTCAGCAGCACATTTCCCTCCAAATCGACCGAAATATGGACTAATTATTTTTTTTTACTTTCAGAAATCAAAAGTGCGTAATACGAAAATCGGGGGAATTTTCTTTTCAAAAGGTGTAAAATCCTGCTGCTTAATTTGATCTCCCTGTAAATGAGAGGTTTAAAATATTTCATTGGCCGACTACTTTGAATAAAATATTCCTTTACAAATTATAAATACCAGCAAATCAGTTAGAAAATTCTGTAAACATAATTTAATAATAACGAACTTTTTTATGCAATAAATCGATCAAGAGCGGGACTTTATCTAATAATCAGAAATCGCCATGAAGTTCAATTTTATGCAATAGATATTTCGTACCCAGTAGAACGTGTTCAATGATTAAGTGAATAATCTATTACTGTGTGTTTTACCTCATCATTAATAAATCGTCCAAAGATGATTGGGTTAATTACTTGTTTTAATACTAGAAAGATTATTCTTTTTCGAATTGAATCTTATTATTACTTATTCGATCAACTGAATTACAACAAGAAGTGTATTATACAATTTTGTGCAAGAAAATATTCTATTAATTTTTGTCAGATGGTATATTCTCACTTTCAATGTTAGCAACAGAGTTAGTACGGTATAATATTTTCAATCGAGCATCAAAAATTCAATTAAGAGCTTTGATGTAAGCGTTAATGAACTGAAATGTGCATAATAATGAAATTAGCTTATGATAATCAAACATCTCAATTCCTAACGCATCATTTAATTATGAGCGTTGGTAGTTGAAAGATGATCATTCATCAAGGGATTAAGTAAACATAAGATATGCCATTAAACGTAATTGAATTTTCACCAATTTATAGGAGAATCAAATGATAAAAAAATGTACGATAAGCAAGGTATGCTTATAAAATGTCAGTGTTGGGTTAATATGAAAAGTGAGAGATATTTGATACTTAATTGGCTATTTAAATAAAGATACGTCAGAAGCTTAATTTTAATTATTACCCACCGATTGAATTGCATAATTAGAACTTTGAGCAATTAAATATTGTAAAAACAAAAAATTATCTGCTTTTCGAATTTAATACATTTTCAAATAAACCCATTAAATAATACTATTAAAGATGTCGGATTTTAAAGAATTCACTAATTGAAACCACATTGATAGTCTTATATAATAGCCAAACAGAAAATTAGCATCGACAGAAAACTGCTATTTCAGTTCTTTAAAGTTTTATTAGCCAAACGATAGTAAAAATAATTGAACAATTATTCAGACTGAGTAAATACAGGATTTAATATCTATTCTTCTAAGATAATCGAAAAGCAAAATGATAATTATTTTTTATCATTTGTTCAAAGTTATAGTTATTATAAATCAAAGTTATAGTTTGATAGTTATTTATTTTCGCTGCCTAAATATTTGAAAATAATAGAATTATTATTTAAGCAAAAAATACGTTTTATCATAGGGTATAATATGTTTGAGAATATTTGAATATTTTGGATGACAAAAGGAAACGCTTTATTTTTTCCGATTAATCAAAATAATCACAAAATTCGGGAGATGCTGCAATATAAGAGTGATCTGATAATAAAGACATTTAATTTCAAGATCTCAAAATTTTTTTTGATATTTTAAAACAAGAATGAATGAATGAAAGATAAAAGCATTTATTTTTTTCTTATTAAACAAGATTATCCCAAAAATTGGCCTATATTTGAAAATGAGTATGAAATGATAAAAAGAAACATTTGATTTTTTTCCGATAAATCTTGATCAATGCAAAAATTGAGAGATAGTTCAAAACAAAAAAGAATTAAGGATAAAAGTATTTATTTTTTCTGATTAAACAAGATCTTCGCAAAAACTGGTGGACATTTGATTTTTTTTTTGTTTAATCAAGAATCTCCCAAAAATTAAGAGATATTTCAAAATGAGCAGCAAAAAATCAATAGAATTATTTGATTTTTTTTTCAGATTAATCATGATCATCATAAAAATTATTATTATATTTCAAAAGAAATATGAAAGGATCAAAAGAAGCGTTTGATTTTTTTTCCTGATAAAGCAAGATCATCATAAAAATTGTTGGATGTTTCAAAATGAACATGGAATGTTAAAAGGAAATATTAAATTTTTTTCAGATCAAATAAATATCTCAAAAGCAAACGATAAATTGTAATTTTAATTTTAATGATTAATGAAAAAAAAATCAAATGCAGAGCTTTTTTATCGCTTATATATAAAACAGATAACCAGCTTTAAAGCTATTAACTCTGTATTGTACCATTTCAATTGCTTTAAAAAAACATATTTCATTAGTTTCAAGTTCCAAATTAATAAAGCTATGTTGAATAAAATAATTTTTAAAATAGAGTTATGTTAATATACTAATATGATAGCAATTTTATTTTAAATATGATTAATCCTTTTATATTTGCTTTCTTAAATAGTGTTAAGCGGGGCTTCAATTCCATTACTTAGTCCGTAATTCATCGGGTTCGATTGTAGTAGGTGTATAGTGTGAACACAATCAGAAGGCGTCAGTAAAAAACAACAATAGCGTTTATAAAACACGAAGACACTAATACAAAAAAGACAAATACACAGTCGAGACGAACACAGGACAGCATACAGCAACACACTACAGCAAACAGTAACCCACAAGTAGTAATCGACCATAAAGCAGCCAGACATAATTCAGTGAAAGGGGGGATTTCACGTAGCTTCACTCTACGGTCTCTTCAAACGGCTGCAATCCTCCACTATCTCCTCGTTTTTGCTGTATCTAACTGCCGAGACATGCTACTACACACTGACTACTCCTCACAGGACTCAATGCTACTTCTACAATAAATGCCAGGACTCTCCACAATCTTCTGAACTCCACATAACGCTGGACTATTCAGCTGTTGCTGCGTTATCCTCTCAACGACTCATTACTTGTGTTACGAATTTTTCTGCCGGGGTTCATTTGGATAGTGGAAGTGATATGGTATGTGGAACGTTCAATCAGCAGACGGTAGTAGAAAATAAAACAACGACGTTTACTTACACGAAGACACACAGAACAGCACAAAAGCGACAACTATATACAGCACAGAAGACGATTATCTTCACCCGAGACGTGTAGCATACAACAGCAGCATACAACCAGAATCTACTGCAGACAGTAGCGCACAGCTCAGTTCAGCACGAACTTGACTCCGTCGCTGCTCACCGTCGTTTCCGCCTACTTCGCTCTGTCGCTTACGACTCCACCGCTCCGTCTTCATACTTGGATTACTGATTTCACTTCTCTGGCAGCTGCAGCCCCCTTTTATAGGTCTCAGGAGGCGGGGCTAGAAGCCTCTCAACCAATCAGGAACGTTCGAGGCGTATCTCGGTTCCTACTGGACGGATCGGGAAAATTCTCGAAGTTTCGGGTATAATCTATTTTGGCGCCAAAGTCGCCAAATTGGTCGCCAAGTTTGTCGCCAAGCTCTGGGACCCTCGACACGACGCCCAGACTCTGTCCCATACAGATGACTGTAAAACATTCTTTCCAATAATGGAACGAACTATGCTGGGAAGCAGCATTACGGATTCGTAACACTTGTATTCGCCTCCAACTCCGATTCATGGCAGTTTGAGACTGCAGGTCTTTTATAACTCCCAGGAGGCAAGCCGAGAATCTTCGGGACAGATTAGGCGTATCTTGATTCCTATTGGATGGATCGAAAAATTTCTCGAAGTTTCTAGAAATATCTATTTTGTAGCCATAGGCGCCAAATGGGCGCCAAGTTTGTGGCCAAGCTCTGAGATTAGTGACGCGGCAGACGATCAACACACAAGAGAACTGATCGTAAAACGATCTTTTTACAATGAAACTATTTGTACTGGGAAGCAACATCACAAGTGTCTAACAATAGTCTGTTGTCTCTCTTACAAATCTCTATATGAAATTTTATTAACATTTAATTTTATCAATCAAAACAAAAAAATTTTAATTTGCTTCGTATATTTTCCAGAGTGATATTCTCTGGAAAATATGCTAAGTCGAAACATATGAATATAATTAATAGAAAAACATATTATGAACGATATTTCAATAATTAGTATTTATACCTCAAAAGAAGAAAGGCACAAATATTCATTTTTTAAAAATTCTTTTATATGAAGTTTACTGAAATATTAAAACGAAAGCCGAAACATTTTATTGTTTATTATATTATTTATCAAACTATAGTTTAACTTCAAAATACTTTTATATAATGTTTATTAATATTGACATATATTTACCAACTAAGGTGTTTCATCTTAATCATAAGGAAATTATTCTAATATTTACCTTAAACGAGAATTCATTTTTGTTTTACTTTTTTTTTGAAAAAAGTTTATTATCGCATGCTTGAGAGTTCAGTGACACCACATTAACTAAATTTAAATCGATAGTTAGGATCTTTATGTTTCTATTATGTTGAGTGAATCTTTTTCATGAAAATTCATTATCTTTCTTAGAAAAAATGTTTCATAATTATGAAAATAATCTTCTTTCACCAAAATTTCTGAAAGAAGTTTTAACAACATTCAATATATCTTATTCTGACATAAAGCCTTAATGGTTTATTTTTTCTGGGTTTTATAATGTTTTTTCAGAATAATATTTTATAGAATTTGCCTGTAAATATAATATTATATATTTACGAGTATATTTAAGTTCATTTGCAATTAATTTATAAGAATTCAAATAAGATTACTTTTAAAAATTTTGTTCAATATTTAGAAGTGAGATCAATCAAATGACATTTAAGAATAAAGGTAAAATTAGAGAAGTAACTAAATGATAAAATCTTATCATCTCTAATAAACACGGCTCTAACCAGCACTAATTATGGTATCTGCCTGGTTTCGGAGGCACATTTTTAAAAACTCCTTTTTTTTAAAATCAATTTTAGTAGATTTTCTAGATGATTAGGACTCAAAACAATGAATAACATTAATTAGAAAAATTTAAAAATAATTTAATTAATTAAATGGATGTATTTTAGGTAAAATTTGATGAAATTCGAGCAAAACGCAAAACAATCTACACTAAATTCAAATTCTCCAATTTAAATTACTTTTCTACCCAACATAGTTATTGTACTTATAAAGGCAATAAACTAAAAGCTAAGAAAAATATACAAATGAAAAAAAAGTTATGGGTCTTCAAGCATTTTTATGGTAAAAATGCAGTAAAAATCATAGGTACTACTGACTAAAAAGTGCTGAAAATCAAAAACTATTAACATTAGACCTAATTTCTTAGTTCATTGCCTTCATAACACTTATGGTAATATATATACACAATTTCAAGAAAATATATACATAAGTCTTTGTGAAACTATGTTTTGCGTAGTAAAATTTTGACAAAAAACACATTCTCTAAAAAATGCATTTAAAGTTTTTTTTTTATTATACATCTAAAATAATATTTTATTTTAAACACTTAATATTCACCACTTTTGTAGCAACTGCCTTCCTTATACTCTGTAGTAATAATTTTTTTCTTTCTAATAGCCAATTTAAATTTTCTGGACAATTTTGTAACAGTCAAAGAATGTCTTTTTGCAGCAACAATTCGCTCGTTGTCGAAGCTACTATATTGTGTTAGCCTGTAATGACTTGGAATAATATCCAATTCATTAAACATTTCTATTATGCCAGAAAAAATCATCATCAAAACCATCATTACAGCTATATTAGTCCCTAAACGCAAAGGTTTCAACTCAAAAAACGTATTTTTGGGAATAATTGTCCATAATAGACTGTTCAAACTTTCATTAACATTTTGTGTTTTCCCATGAAGGCATTTTTTCAGAAGAATTTGGTCACATAATTTAATATATATAGGCAAAATAATATTCATAATAATTTTTGGAGTCCTATAATTGAGTCTTTATATTTCTACCTTCTGAAAGTGCATGTTGGTATTTGCACCAAGAATCCTTTCCCTTTCGGTGTTGTCCATGCATTGGCTTTTTATTACTGGAACAAACATGAGCAAATGCAACAAGTGTTGCACTTTGAATCTGCAATAAATTACCAACATTGGATCTTATTGCAACGCCATAATAGTTTTGTAATTTATTTATGACATTATCTGAAAGCTTTCCTTTACCCCCAGACCTTAGATATTTTTAAAATTCTCAATTGAGTAACCACTCGCTTTTGAACATGCCCTACACATTCACATTTCAAAACCTTTAGTGTATTTTAATCAGTGAATATTAATGATATTAAAGCGCAAAAAACTGACTTCCGTTTATTTTCGTGCTACTTCCGGTTTCGTTTTCGTAAATGTTGATTTAAAGAAACATCTATATCTTCTGATATAATAATCGTAGAAACAAAACAAACACAGATTTGGAAATGTAAATAATTTTCCTTTCTAAGGAAATAATAAAAAAATGTTATTTTTAGTCAAAAACTGACTTGGCAACCCAGGCAGATGCTTTAATGATGAAATTATTTTGTTGCAGTTCATTTCAGATACTGTTCAACAAAAGAAACTGATTTTCTATCTTTTTTATTAATATATTTTATTTCATATTCAAAGAAATGAAAGAGAAAAATCAACAATCAAGTTATAATCTTATATAACGACAAAACAGTAAATTAGCATCGGAAGAAAATTTTATTACTTCATTTGTTTATTGATTTATTAAACAACGATAATAAAATTAATTAAAATATTATTTGGACTGAAATTCAAGAATTAACATCTATTGTTCAAAGATAACTGAAAAGTAAAATAATAGTTATTTTACATTGACTACCAATTCTGAAAGTAATCAAATAATTATTTTATTATTTAAGTGAAAAATTCCGTTTTATCATAGGGGATAAAAAGTTTCAGAAAAATTTTAGGAATGCAAAACTTTTAGAAAATAATAAAATTCCTAAAATTTTTACATTTATAATAAATTTCAACTATTTTCTAATATTTGAAAAAAAATGTGGATGAAAAAAAAATCAAATAGTTGCTCGTTTGCCAAAATAACTTTAAGCCATGATGACGTTTTACGTTTTCCTAATTTTAGAAGAACCAAAATATAATTTTCTGACATTAGAACTATTTCTATTAAAGATTAAGAATCAATCTCAAAGGAATATAAGCGTCTACAGACCATAGAACAATAGAACAGCTTTCTTCGCAATAAAGCAATTAACCATCTAACAGCGTAAAGCCATACGAACAGCTAATATAGGGCTAATAAACAAACGCTAGGAAAAAAAAATGAGTTTTTTTTTCTGAGAATACGCATTTTCTTATTTAATTGATATTTTTAAAATCTTTTATATCATACATTTTTATTTCAAAATCTCTTAACGTGTCTTGCTCATTAAATCTGTAAGCATATTAATACAATATTTCAGATAATTTTTTTTTATTTCAGTCGTGCCAATTATTTATTTGCTTTTTTTGGATATAGATAGTTGAAATTTTAAACTAAATTGACCATTTTGATTGAGTTGCTTGTTTTAAAAAGACAAATAAAGCATTTACTATGAAATGCTAGGGTTATGCTCTATAACAACCCCCGGGGGATACCTAGAAATAAGGATTAGATGTTTATTGTATGGTGGTTGGATCTCGTCACCCTGGTGGATACATAAAGAGATAGGAGTCTGGCTCCTCCCATCGATGATGGGACGTACCTCCTTCGGGAAGGGTTGTACCGTGGCCGGTGATATCCCTTAGGACTCAACCACAGTTTCCGTTGATGTCGCTATTGCAGCGGTCCTGCCATTCAGTTTTCCTTATCCTGTGTGCTTTCGGGCAGGTCGGATAGTCAGTGATATGACTTATGCAATATTTCAGAATCCATTTTTTATTTCAATCGTGTCAATTATTTATCTGCTTTTTTATGAATATAAATTTTTGAAATTTTACACTAGATTGATCATTTTCAGAGTTATTGGCTTTATAAAATACAAATATAACTTTTAATATGAAATGTTTGGGTTATGCTCTGAAACAAGATTTAAAAAGACTAACTATTGAAGTGAAAGAAATAATAGTCACTGGAAATAATATATATATATATATATATATATATATATATATATATATATATATATATATATATATATCAATGAAAATCATATATATAGATCAATGGAAATTGTGTATCATTACTTTGCGGGGACAAATTTTTTTCTGAATTGTACTACTGAAATTTGCGTCAAAAGAATGATAATTTAATAGAATTATATAGACGAAAAATAATTTTTGATATTGCAATTTTTGATCGGATATCTAAATTTTAATTCTATTAATATTTGTTTCAAATTAAATAGATAATTTAGAATTTTTTTAGAATTTTTAGAGAACAATTTTAAAACCCATACATATTGTTTGTAATAAAAATAACAACAATAAAAAAGGTAGCAACATTAGTTAGTTAGAATTCGAAGAAGTTTGTTAGAATTCATCTGAATCAACATTAGTAAGTTAGAGTTTCGATCGTCATCAAATGTACCATAATAGAAAAAAAAAAATAAACAATGGATCAGGCATTCTGCTAATGGAGACTTTTTGAAATAGTAAAAAAAGGCAAACACACATGTTATATTCGCTCTTATCTTTGACATCCTATTCGCTTTTCATTTTGAGAATGAATAATGGCAAAACAAATATTGCTGAGAAAAACGTGACCATTGTACCTAAATATATCTCTTCTTAATAAAATGTCAGTAGAATAATATGAAAGTAAAAGAATGCAAAAAAGAATCTACCATTATGTGGATCCTAGCAATGTAAAGAATACATTTATTATATTGAAAATATTGTCTTTTGAGATAAATCAAGTATAATTATAAATTTTAACTTATAATGTGATTTATATACCATTCAATTTAAGAAATTTTGATGACTGAATAACAAACAAAAAAATTGACAACCAAGTAAGTAAAGTTACAAAATTTGTTGAGCGTATATGTAGAAGAAGTTATATATTACGACATAAAAATTCTACTATTAATAATGAAAAGTGCTCGTTTGTTTGTTTGTTTATCTCTTTATGTATATGCACATTTTGACAATATTCTTTGATTAGATTCTTTTTGACTAAATTCTTCAGTCAATCTTTTGTCTATATCTACTATATTTAGCACAGATACAGTTCGAAGTGTTAGAGTATGTATTTCGTAATAATTCTTTTTGAAATTTTGGAGTTTTGCAAAAGAATTTCTAAATATACTACTACACAAGACTATTTTCACACTACTTTAAAATAGTAAGAATTTTCATTTTAATGACACTAATTTTGCTGCCATAAATTTTATGGCAGCTTTTAAAAATGTTTTTTTTGTATAATTTCCAACAATACATTTGCAGAGGAATTTAGAATATCTTCATTGTTTTATCAAATATTTAGCTGTATGATTTTCTTTCAATTAGGCAACTTTAATATAAGCATTATCTATGTCATTTGTAGAATAGGAAAGTGAAAATGTATTCCGAAGAAAAACAATGGGTATTTAAGAGATATATTTGTCAGTTTGTAATGACACTAATGTATCCTGAATTTGACTTAATTATAAAGAGTTAAAAACTTAATAAAGAAAACATGAATGAGAATATTAAAATAATATTGCTTCAGTGTCTATAGCAATTGAATTAAAAATGCATTGTTGAAGATATCATGAGTTTATGTTACACATAAAATATTTTATAGAAATCAAATACAACCAATAATATTAGTGAACCAATTGCTCGTCAACAGTAACTCGAATGTCATAAAACAATTGGAAGTTTGCATTCTCCTGGTGTGTTGAAATTAATAATAATATATATTCTTTATTTAGTTACTTTGACTCGATTTATAAAATAATTTAAATATTTACTCAAGTACATTACAATTTGTTCGATCAATTTAAAATACATCCTGAATAAATAATATCTTTGAATGAAAAAAAAACTATTTTTGCAGAAATAATTTCTTTGTTTTATACTGCAAGGGATCAAACATTCTTTACATACACAATGAAACTCAAATTATATGATCTGTAGAGCAGGTATACAGCTACATGAATACTTTATCGTTTTTTAATTGTAGAAATGGAAAAACGGAAAATAGATTTAAAATTTAGAAAACTTATTTAATTTTTAATTAAAAATTAAAAATACGAGTCTAAAAGAAACAAGTCAAATTTTGGTTTCCCTGTACATTGAAATTTAAATATTACAACTTACATAAAAGCAAAAAAAAAAAAAAGAATTTTTTAAAGAATAAATTGAGAAATCAAAGTTTAACTTTCACAAGTCACGTTTACTTCACAAAAATTCTTTTTTGTAACCAGTTTTATAGGTTTTTGTAGAATTCTTTGCTAAATAAAGTTACAAAAAAATTTCAGAAATTTTTGAGAAACTTAAAATAATAAGAAAAAGGAGCAATAATAGAAAAGAATTTAACCTGTACTGGAAAAATGAAAATAAATGCTTAAAATAAAAATTTTAAAAAAAGAAAAAAACATGTTAAAAATACTAAAAAAATACGAAATAAATAGTTCTGATGAATCATAAATTTTTAATTACACATTTGAACAAAATAAAATACATTCCCTTCATTTCTCCTTTTGTTTTATTTAAATCGGCATCGAAATAAAGCTCCATCCTTTATTTCTTCAGCTAGATAAAAACCTATTCATTAACTTTAAAGCACAACACAAAGAAAAATGCAGGAGTTAACATTGTTAAAACAAATTCAGAAGAACACAGAAAAGAAAATTGAAAGCAAATAATTCATAAATGATAAAGAATGATATTAATATAATTGTAAATTGAACATTTGTAGAATGTAGTTTGGATTCCATTTACACAGTAATTCTTTGACATGTTCTGAAAACGTCGGTAAAATTACTTATTAGAAAATGTTATATATTTCCAAAAATTATTAAATTCAAGGAATACTTTCATTTCTTAATTTTTATCTTTTCTAATATAATATTTTTCTTTATAAAAGCGATATTAATGGATAACAACGCATGAGGAAACAGGCTTTCTGCAATATATTTTCTTCATTAGATATAAGAAATGATTTTTTTCTAATAAATCATAAAAAAAGATTACCATTTGGATAAGAAAAAAGCTCTTAAAAGGATATAGATAAAAATGTAAAATCTCCCTGATATATATTGGCTTTATTATATAACAAAAAAGCATTTTTTCCAATAAATCATAAAATGATACCTTCTGTCTAAGAAAAAGCCTTTAAAAGGAGATTTTATAGAGAATTTATTGTTCAGGCTAGATATGATTTAAAAAGGTTTTCAGAACAAAACTGTATTTGAAGTTTAATGTATGACATGAAGTGAGGCGTCAGAATCACCAGAAATCTAACAGATTATATTCTCTATGATAATTAATCTTTTTTATATTATTTGGGAAAACTAACCATAACCTGAATTTCTTATGAATAGAGTTTTTGAAATTAATTTTTAATTGGAAAGTCATAAAATGACACTTCATGCTTCATAATTATTTTCTTATTTCGTAACAAAAAGAAATTAAATTATTATTAATTATAACAAAAAATTATTATTAATTATAATAAAAAAATTAAATTATTATTAATTATAACAAAAAAAATATTTATTTATAAATTTTATGATACTAAAAATCCAATGATATAGTTTTAACGCAATATAAATCTCAATGCAATTGTATGTTTGACATGGCTTAAATTTTCTTCTAGACCATCTTCGTTAATTTATAAAAATCTATATGATAACAGACTTTAAGTTATGTTTTATGATTGCAAAGCTCAAATTCAGTAATTGATTATTTTACATATTTTTTATACTTTTGAGCTCTCAAATACACATTGTGTGTTTGTTTGCAATGACAATAAAGTAACTTCCACTTTAATCTCGATTAATCGCATGGAATTTTATCTAATTATGTCTCAACATTGATGGTGCCTCCGACAGAAAATTTGAAAAAAATCAATTACAATATTCTATAAAAATTCTAAAAATAAATTATGATCTATAGTAAGGAATAAATGTCGAAAATGAGGGAAAATGTTACGAAAAATTATTTTTCTTTCACTTTGCTAAAACGGAGCTTAAAATTATGATCACGGTAAACTTTGCTAAAAATTATGATCACGGTAAACATTCAAGCTTCCTTTGGTGTTTACAGCAATACCCTAAGAAAAATTTAGCTACGTTTAATATTAAAAGAAAAATCATAAAATCTCTTTGAAAATTAAAATAAATTTTAATATAATTGAAAATTATTTTGATTTTTTAAGCCGATTGTGCGATTTTTATGATAAAATGTTTGACAAAAAATGTTTACCATATTTTAATTCACTAATTAAACCATGGTTTGTGAAAATATGTTTATTATTCATTTATAATCAGATCCATATTTTAGTTCATTAATTAAAGCATGGTTTATGAAAATATTTTTATTATTTATTTACAATCCGGAAACACATTACATGGTGTAAGAAAATAAATTGCCTTTAAAACCTCATGATTAATATTTAAGGGTTGTTTAAATTCATTACGAATTCACGCAGCATTTCATTTATTTAAATAGCAAAATATTTCAGAACTAGTATTGATTTTAAACCACTTGCTATTTTTGCATTTTGAAGGTTTCAACAGAATATTTATTTTAATGTAAAATTGCCGTTTTAATGTATGTTTGCAGAACTATTTTATTAGAACATTACTCCTGTTTTAAAGCCAAATATTTGCCTAGAAATTTTATTTACTTTTCTCCCATCAGCATTTGAAAATAATATACTAGTATCATGTTCCACTCTAATACTTTATGCAAATAAGTGAAATTCAATAATTATTTACATTTTATAAAATATTCCGCATAATAATAAGCACTTCCTAAATTCCTCAGTTTCGTTCCTGCGGCAAGTGTTTCAGACTGTGTTACTGATTAGCTGCGCTTAGAATTCTGAGTTGTATTTTTTAAAAAGATAATAATTAAGATTTACGAAATGGTGAAGCCAAACACTAGAACTATCTGACGTATAAGAATGTAGGAAAATTTTGAGTTAATTTTTGCTTGTAAATATTGATTGTAATTTTTATTTTAGATGATTCTGGTTGAAAATAAATTTCATGGAATTTGAAGATTTCATAGGAGCCAATTTAGTCAGCTACAGAGGAATAATTAAAATATTTATATATTGTACAAATATATATGAGATTAAAATATTGTACCAATCTTAACACGTTTTTAAAACGAGTAACTAGATGTTACCTAAGTTGGCATTCCTACCGTAATTATTCTCTAAATCTGCAATTGTAATTAGGAATTTTAAATATTTTTAGAATAAAAGGTGGCTGCACTTTCCATATTTTAAGAGTTGGCAAATGATTTTAAAACTTAATTCTATTCTCTTAAAATAAAATTCCTTTTCTGGATTATAATTGAGGCCCCCATTTTACTCAAAGATACTTAAAGGTGATATTATAAGTTTATTTTTACAATAATTAATTTCTAGTGTAATGGGTAATTATTTTTAATTTACATATTGCGTTTTGATCCTCGCATAAAAGATTAATATTTTTTGGTAGGATAATAATAGGTTATGTAATAACTAAAAAAATGTTTTCCCTGAAGCTGCAAACTCTAAAAAAGTTATTAACTTGATACATTTGAATAACAAATAATAAATTACAGTGGCCTTAGAGTCATAGACGGTCAACTAATCCTACTCTTTAGTACTTCTGATATTATTCATACTACAAGAACAAGTTTGAAAATTTATCAGCAATGCTTCCATGTTTTGACACCACATAACCTATGCTTGTGCCATTGTGGAATATAGTATGATTCAAAATGTACAGGGTGCCTGTCGTTCAATTGAGAGTTCAATGGCAACATGCATATTGCGTCATCACGTTTTTTTTATTTCAGAAAGATTTTGCAATATAAAAGAGTTTGAAGTTGAACAAACAAAGCAATCTGACGAAGCAAGCACTGACAAAGTTTGCTAAGAAGTACATGAGCTTATTTGGCAGAGTATGTACATGAGTTTTCACTTGCATAATATTAAGAGAGGTATCTTATGGAGCAACGCATAACAGTTTTACTATATATTGATGCGCCTCATCACTTGAAAATTCAATTTTATATCTCATTAAAAATAAGATCTTTTATTTTTGTCTTCTAAAGTGTACATGACTTTAAATTATCATCGGAGTATAATTTGAAGCGGGACATCGTATGATGTATTGCTCAACAGTCTTACTGTTCTCGGGGGTCGTATTAAGATAACAAAATGACTCAGTTTGTAAGCCATTTGAGTTAATTTGTATTTGAGTTATCCTCTCTGTATAGAAACATTTAAAACAGAAAAAATGAATAAAATCAGTGTACATAATACGCAAGATATGTGACGGTAAAACATAGGTTAATTTCTCTTGTCTCAATAGTAAAGAATGGTTTGTTTATAAAACGAAGCAACGATCTCCTCCTGTTAAGCATAACTTCATAGGTACAGCTTATTTTTATATTCGTTCAGATGTAAAAAAAAGAAATCTTGAAATAAATGAGTTCCCGATATATAGATCTTAATGTTTCTTATAATATACAGAAGATAGAACAATGCGCTAATGGAATTTTGAATGCAATCAAAGGATATTAATTATAAATGAAACCGATGCACTTAGCCGTGCAAGAAAATATTTCGATCAAAATCAAAACATACTTGTCAGTGGATTAAAAAGGATAATAATGTTTTTAGAGTAAATAATAATGAGAATTTCTTATACGTATACTTATTTGAATGCATTATGAATATTAATTCGTTTTTTAAATTACAAAAAACATGTTCATGTAATGGCCACTTGTATATTTTTGAGAAAATATGAATATACAGGGTATCCTAAAAAAATTCGAACACGGTTTAAACCTTTTCGCATCAGAGATGAACAATGTAAATTCAGAGAAGTTCAAAATATGATGCAAAATAAGAACACGATAATAATAAAACAAATTATACTTTTTAAATTTTAATGCGACGTCTCTAAATAAAATAGGAAAGCTTGAATTTTTTTTTCTTTCCCATCAAACAAGATCGTTATAAAATACCACATAACGGTATTTTTAAAAGCAAATGAATTATGATGTAAACAAAATGGCTAATGCCATTTTTCGCTTAACTCAAAACGCTGCTTCTTCTGTAAAAATAGGGGACCATATACATAATGATATTAGAAAATTTTAGATCAAAAATGCGAAAGTCGTGTCAAATAAATTCTTTAAATAAAGCTTTAGTAGACAAAATGACCATGCTATGGGAGCAGCTGGACACATGCAGCTCTCAATTTCATTTTATGTGCTTTCGCTGTGGCGGGCATAATAAAAAAATTATGCTCACAAATTTCTAGTACTTTTATTTTATAAATCGTATATTAGAAAGATCTTGTAATTGTTTTTAATTTATGATGCAATAAAATGTAAATGTACAATAATACAGAACATACATCGAGAACTTAGAATATATTTTGAATTTAGCATCTGTGTAAAAAGCAATTTAAACTTTCTAGTCAAACAACTTACATTACAAATACATACTTTACATCCGAAAGTTAGAATCTAGAACTCAGATGACCTATTCAAGATCAGTTTATTTAACACATTTATAATGATCAAATTATGCAAAGAAAGCCAGTAGTGAACATTTTTATAATATCACAATTTGAAAAATTTGGCCTTAATTTAGGGAATTTAAAATG
>JAPMOR010036694.1:1367089-1475952 GCA_026543865.1 Argiope aurantia
AAAAAAAAAAAAAAAATGCATAAATAGAATACCAGGTCATCAGCATCCAAATTTTTATCTATATAAAAGATATTAATTTACAAATCTATAAAAAACATGGAAACCAAAAAGTTTAGAAACTAGAATTAAATTGAAATTAGCATAGATTTTACGTTAAAAATGATAGGGATTAGAAACAAGCATCGACGATGAAAAATGAACAGATTTCGTAGGTCAATATTTTTCTCAATATCGTTGGAGCTCTGGTTACATTTTCAAATGCACGCACTGTTCTGATAAAATCTAGAATACTCAAATGGGCCTATTTGTAACGAAAGTAAATTTCAATTTTTCTATTATATAAAGCACAGTTCATCTTTTTCATAATCTATATTTTTTATTATTGAAGACACGAGCAATTTTCTGAGATATTGTGTATGCAATTCTGTTTCTCTTATACAATTTAGACTTACAAGATTACAGCTCTATTTTTATTATTAATTATTTCTTCATTTATAAATAAATCTTTCAGCTTTCTTTTGTAACTTTCTCTATATATATTTTCTTATACCTGCTCTTAGTGATAAATGTAATTTTTTAATAAATATTTTCGTTTTTCAAGAAGAAATAATATATTGTTGTGATATAAAATATTTACTTGAATTGCAAACATAAAAAAATATTATAGCAATGTAATTTTTATCCTAAGTTATGTGGAATACTTATCCTTTATCTTTTATTAATACATTTTTTGCATTAAAATATTAAGTATAAAATTAAATGATATTAATCAACAGAAATAGGAGCAATAAAATTATATTATGATAGTTAATAGCGTATCTTACAGATACTACCACGTAATATTTCATAAAAAAATTGTTTAATAATTCGTGGGGCAGTCAGTAGATAATTATAACACTGATATGTTGGATTACACACGTTGCGCAGTGGTTTTAAAAGTTTTCAATCAAAATTTTATCATAGGCTGTATTGCGTCAGCATTGGCAATGAGTGTCAAAATGGTTGTTGTTGTTTATAATGGCACTTACCATGGATAAGCTCGATGATGTAGTCAGCGATTTTAAGCCAAGGGAGTGTCTCTTGTTTTAGTAGCGCCAAATAGGGCCAAGAGTGCATCTTAGCTACCCACGAATCACATTCGCTTGCACACATCTCACAGATAGAGCAGATGAAGAACAACCATGCCCGAACCGGAACTCGACCCCAGGACGCCCAGGTCACGAGGAAGACGCGCTACCCCTATGCCAGGATGCCGGCGTCAAAAGGTGATGAGAGGCTTTGAATACATGTCACGTTTTTCCTCGTTAATCGAGAAAAAAAAATGTTTTGTAAAGTTTGATTTAAGATAATTAGTCTTTTTAAAAATGTTTCTACTAATTTCTCTTGTAAGTGCATTCGGTTTTTAAAATCCGCTTTAAGTTTTTTACTATTTTAAGTTTATTACTATTTTTCAATATTTTTTGGAAAACAAAAAAAAAAAAAAAAACCGTCAGAAACTCTGCAAGGTACAAGTTGCAGCATACTTCATCCTGTGAGATTTATTTTGCTTTATGCTCGATTCATGTAGTTAAATTTACTATTTTAAATATTAGTATGCATCCTCAACTCTTTCCCTAATGATTCACCTAGAAGAAATTCGAACAGAGGCTCATTTAAAAGCCTCTTCCACCCTAACTTATCCACTTGGAAAAGAAAAGTTAGGAAAAACAGTACGACGGCATAATTAATAAGAAATGAAAGTTGAGAAAAGCCCATAACAAATAGAGAAACATTTTTGGAAAAAAAAATGCAGAAAAATAAAAAAAAGGGAAGAAGATTGAAGAGGAGAATTTTGAATTCACATACAGATTCTGAAAAGAAAAAGGCTATACTTTACTTGCGGAGTTGCGATTAACAGCATTGGAGATATATTATACAATTATATGCCCCATTAAAATTTATTATGAAACAACGGTAGAAATACTTTGGAACAGATAGCACTTCCACCGGGTCACCTTAGAAATGAGGATGAGAAACTACCGGTATGGTAGTTGGTTCTCGCCACCTGGACGCTTGCAGAAATGGTGGGAGTCAACTACCTCGTATTGATGACGAGACGTCCTTCCTACGGGAAGGATTATACCGTGACCAGTGATGATCCTTAGGATTCAACAATAATTCTTGCCATTGTTGCTTTCGTGGTGGTCCGGTTAGTCAGGTTTTTCCGAGTGCCTTAATGGCGGGTCGGATAAGCTGTCAAGGTTAGGACAGATCACGAAACTTTAAGCAATAATCAGATAACGAGATGACATTGAATATCTGGGTACCGTTTCCGAACTTCCGTTCCGTACTAGGGGAAGGCTGCTTGGACTCAACAGATTTAGCGCATAACAGGCCCACGTTCAGCACTGTTCTAAGGTGGAAGCGAATTTGTAACCAGAACACTCCAAATACGAAATCAAGATCTTACCACCAGACAGAAGCAACTCACAGTTCTGATGAAGGAGAATGGGTCCAATGCTTAATTTGCAAAATGTGGAAACAAAATATGTGAGATAGGAAACAATCTATCATTTATTTGAATTTACATTTCATTACAAACTGACCTCGATATTGATCCCTTAAATGTTTTTAATGACAATTTTACTACAAGTTACTTGATATCATTATGCAAGAGATAATAAATATCAAATGTTTTATGTTCTTTATTTAATAAAATAACAATAAAGATAAAATTATCTTAATTACTGTTGTTTTTATTGCTAAAACCTGACCGAAACCCTGGACAAATTGTAACAGGCCGCAAGTTAGGATAAAAAATATTCTAGGGTTAAAATTAATGAATATTGTTTGTTTATATTATATATATGGTAGGAATGAATAATTAAGCTGCAAAACACATGTTATAATCTAACAGTCGCAAATATATTTAAAAATAAAAATAACTAAAAATATAATTATTACAAGTAATCCCTGGCTCATTTATTGTTAAAAGTACGTAATATGAGGAAGAAAACTAAAATACTCATTCATTATAATCTGAAGATTAAAATTTAAAATCTATATTGGGTTTTCATTTATTTATTATATATATTATAAATTTATGACTTAAAATAACATGCAAATACTATGCTCTTTTGCTTATATTTTTACCTGCGTTCAATAATAATTATGATTGAAAATTAATAACTTTGATTTTAAAGTACAGTAAAATGAGTTTAAATAACTAATTTTGCATGGGATATTATAAATTAATTTAATTAAAATAAAAAGATAAAAGAAAATATGTGCAAGGAAGAAATTATATAATTTGGCTCCTTGAAAGTTTAAAATTTTCTTCTTTTGCTAATTCCAATTTCTAAACCTTCAAACTTCTTCAATCAACCAAAAAGCTTTATAAATTTAGAAAAAGAGTAAAAAATGTGCAGAGTTAAAATACGCATTCAATGTTAATAATTGGAGCATTATTGATTACTTTAAATACAGTCTAGCTACATTTTAAAAACGAATTACTATAAAAAATGTTTCAGTAAAAAATAATAATTTCAAGTAACGATGCGTCACATAGTGATGTGTAATTCTTAAAAAATAAACCACAAATTAGATATTTTTAATATTAAAATTATTTAAAATCATCTTATAGTAGCTGATTTACATAGGATATAATAATTTTTTTTATCAGGGAATAAAAAAAAAATCGTTAATAAGTAACATCTGTTATAGAACAGTTTATCCTCAACTTTATTGTAAATATGATGATTAAGTTAGATTATTTCCAAAAACAAAAAAATTAATTAAAGTATTTGTTGGAAGTGTTAATAAATTGCATTGAGCGTAATAATGAAATTAGCTCATGATGATCAAACATCTCAATAACTTAAGAACCGTTTAATTAGGAATTTTGCAGTTGACAGATACTCATTTATCAAGAGATTAGATTAGTTAAATATAAGATACGCCATTAAAAGTTATTGAATTTTTAACACTTTAGAGATGTTTTAACAGTAAAAAACTATCGTAAGCCAGAGAGCAAGGAACAATTATAGTATGAGGGAGTTAAATAAAATAAGAGTTTTAGCTATGGAAACACGACTTGTTTAATAGTTAATTGGTTATTAAATTTCAGAAGGATAATTGAAGTAATTATTCACAGTCGAGTAATTAAAACTAGTTTGTGTGTGTACGTTCGTTTAAATAGAGTAAAGCCATTGACTTTGGTTACTTATAAGGTCTTTAATGTAGTTGTTCTTTCATACAATAGGGGGCCTTATCATTTATGTAAACAAAATATGAAAATTTAGATTCCTAAAATAAATGCTATGTATATGAATTTTACAGAATAAATGAATAAACAAGAAGGCTCTGAGTTTTAACGACATATTTTAAGGAAAAAAAAAAGAATTCTATTAATCCGATGTAAAAAAAAAAGAAAAAACCTAGAGTGCCTAAAGTGCAGTTTCTCAAATCTTTTTACAAATATTATAAAATTGATTATATATTATAAAAATCTGAATGAATTTATTACAAATAAGTTTAAAAAAGTAGATAACCGAAAGTAAAAATATTACCAGTATCTTCATAAAATAAAAATTATATGAAAATTATTTAAAAGTAATTTTGTGACTATAAATAAACAGTATGAAAACGTAAGAGTTCCATTTTAATATTCTCTTTAAAACAAGCATATCAAGATATGCGTTTTATGAATATACAAAGATTCTATTTTTATAAAAAAGAAGGTTTAAATCGGAAAATATTTACCTAAGTATAGCAAAACCATTTTTTATTGTCAATAAAAACACTGCGATTTTATGGAAAAGATGAAAATAGAAAGCAACGTTAGAAGAATCATAGAGACATATATATATTCGAAGGATTTGAAAAAAAAATATTTTGTAGAAATGAGTAAACAAATTTTTGAAGCAGTATATTATAAAAAGATGTATAAAAAAAACATAAGAGAGAAACTAAAATAACATGAAAACGGCTGCATTGAAATGATACACTGTACTAAATAAAGTCATATTCTTCATGCAAAACATGCATTAACTTTATTCAAAATATTTACATATTTTCACATGCGTAGGTTCTTATTTCCAAATAAAGTGACACTACATGAAAGAAAAAGGAAATATGAAGATAGTTTCTGAAAGTTTATGTTTTGAAAAAACACAAGAAATTTATGTCCTTGTAGATAGTGTGTCTATCTATCTTCACCTAGGGTATCATATATCGTGCTTGTGGACGTCGAAGAATAGAAATGCAAACTCTGGACCGTTTTTTTAATCTCTTACTATTTTAATTATTTAAAAATTAAACCAGTTTTTGAAGTTTTTATGCTTTCTGAAATTTTATTATATGGAATTCTGGAATTTTATAATATAAAAGTAATTTTTACTTTATTTTAAAGAAGAAATTATAAATTCATTGATAGAAGTTTCATTATTGTACAATTTTCCCAATAATTTGAATAATTTTTATATAATATTTTTTTAACATAGATTAAAACAGTATTCTTCAATAATGTATCTTAATTAGCATCATTTCCATTGTTTTATCAGTATTTTAATTATAAATGTTCAAATAAAAATTAAACTCTTTGCCATTAATTAAAAGGATTTTTTAATATTCTTTAATATTCTTTTAAATCAATGTGGCATTTATCCTTTGGATAATTTGAATTTCTTTTTAACCATTGGATTTAAAATTTTTATTCGGACATTAAAAGTGTAAAACATTTAAGATTAAAATATTAATGAAACAAAGTAAATGATGTTAATAATGTTAGAACAGCGAAAAATATTGTTGAATGTCCAATCCAAATTCCAGATTTTGGTCTTGAATATTTTTTTTTATATTTTGAAATCGTCTCAATTATATATATAAAAAAAGGAACAACACTTACAGCAATCTGAACAGATTTAAATGCACTTTGTACAGTTACAAGTATGGAGGGGGCTTTCGTAACCATACTACTTTCTATTTGTTATAAAAAATATATTCTACTTGCTACAGGATATTTTTTTAATGAAAGCAAAATTCCATTTTCAACGTTTGCAACATATATGTCAGTAAATTTCTTCTATTTTCTTTGAAAATAACACTCTAAATGCTTCAGAAAGATTATTTTTTTGAGTGGAAAGTTATTCTAAATAGATAATAGAGAAAATTAATGAGAAGCAGCGAAAATGAGTCACTTTCCAAAACTTCCCAACAAAACTAATTAAAAAAATTAAAAAGTGCTCTTGTTGTAGTTTTATAATTAAAAAAAAATATTAACTTTTATCCAGTATGATGGTTTATTTCCTGACCCCTTATATCAAGCAAACATTCAATTTTTAACTTACAAATATATTTATTTTTAAACCATTTAATGAAGAATATATATTTTTAAAGCTTTAAAATATGATTTTTTCAATAAAAAGTATGAAAACTAAATCATTAAGCCTGAAATACTTCAATGGAAATGGTTTAGAAAGTAAATTACCATACTTGAAAGAGGAAAAAATCTAAAATCTCTAGTATTTGCCGTCATTTTTTATAATTTTGAAAAACTACTTTAGAAATGCTCATACAAAGAAAATAATTTAAAATTTTTCCTCTGTTACCAATTTGATATTTCTAGGGAACTATAGTCCCTTAAGAATGAAGGAAAATGAACTTGATTATCGAGTTTGTAATATTTATAATGGTATAATCAACAATATTGGCATCCCAAAAATATACATTGCTGTAAAATTGCTTCGAAATTTTGTCATTCTGTATAACAGAATAGATTCGAAGGAAAACAACAAAATTGTAACATTTTGTAAAGAAACCGAAAACATAGCGTTATTTTAGTTTATCTTAGCTAAATTTAGCTAAATGGAAGATGTCTTGAGGAAATAAGGGTTATCTATGTTTTAACAAGATGTTAAAGGCTATTTCAGCAAAATATTAATGAATGAAAATTTTTCAAAATTGCTAAATTCTTAGCTGATTCTGATAATTAGAAAGAAAGTACTGTTTACTTGTTGCATTTAAATATTTCCCAGTAAATTTCTTAGTATTTACAATTAACTAATATTCCTATTAAATTCTTTCTGATCGTAGAAACTCTAGAGTAAATTAATATATTTTTTAATAAATAAATAAATAAAAACTTCTTTTTGACGGTTTTACTTAGCACTGTAGAAATTCTAACTATCATCAGTAGAATAATATTGTTTTACACGTGTTTGAGTTTTAAATGCTAATGGACTGTTGAGCAGCCGATAGAATTCAAAGTAATTAGTTTTATTTCGCTAAAAAAAGGGAAGATAGATTTTATTACACAAGATGAATATACACAAAAATAGGAAAAAATAATTAACAAGAAAATTATTTTGCAAATAATAGTTGCAGAAAGTCATCATAAAATGAAACATATTGTACATTAGATTGGAACAAAAATGGCCTTAAAAATGTTGTTTTAGACTTTAGTTTGTATTAGTGAGGAAAAGTTGCTTTTTAGGTTCAAAAACAATTTTTAAAAATTTGGTTGCAATATTTGATTATTTTAAAATGCCGCAAAAATCTTGAAATTTGTAAAAATCTTTAAAAAAGGACTTTAAAAATTCTTCTTAGATTTTATTTTGGCAATAGTAGTGAAAAGTTAGTTTTATATTCAAACAGAATTTTAAAAATTTCTGGTTAAAATAGAACAATATTTTCAAGTGCCGCAAATAGCTGAAATTTTGTAAAAAATTGAAAAATTATGAACTTTGATAAAATATTTTTATGAATTTTTCGTTCATATAATGCTAAAAAGATGATTATAAACACATATATAAGCATTACAAATGGAAAACATTATTAATTGCAAAGCACAATAATAAAGAAATATATTTTTATGTCAAATTTTGCGTTTTTTTACTTCTGTATCCTTAATAATTACAAATGTTACAGCTACCAAATGTTTGTTTCTACTTCAATGCCACATTAAACAGTTTTTTTTAAATTAAATTTTGGCATATCCATACGGGAGTCAATTTTTGCTCTTATGTATCCTTCTCTTGCGACTGAACCACATATATTTTGAGCCGATTCGGCCACCAGAATCACAGCTCTTTCCACTGCTTGCATGTGACAAGGAAGCCGGGGAAAGTCGATAACCGAGTCCCCTATACCATTTAGTTCAGCTTCAGATGCCTTCTGTATAAAGTCTTTGAGAGAGTCAATGAAAACATGTTTTAGCAAGGGGGTGAGGATTCAGTTGCGCCATTTTTAAACCATGAGACCATGTCGATGTAATCCTTTGCTTCGAAGTTTATCTTTGGTACTTTAAACTTCCTTCTATCTTTACTTTCAATTCTTAATTTTAAAACACATCGTAAATAAAGTTCACTTTGAATTTTACGTTCATCACTTAGCATGGACAAACGAATATTTTCTGAAGCAGCAAAGTACCCATTTCTTTAAACAATCTGTTCTATGACGTTCTTGAGATAGTCTGAGAAATAGCGTGAATATGAGATAAGATTAAAAATATGTTTCAAACCATAAATATATGAAATATTTAACTTAATATTAAACCTCAAAGGCATCTGATAGTTTCATTTCTTCGTGTCTATTAGATGGATCCGGTTGGTTCACCTCTTTTTCTAAAGAACATGATGTTCTGCAGCGTCGTCATTGTCGCCAGTAATCGTTTCTTATGCACTAGTATTTTTGTCCGTTCTTGATTAAACGTAACTATTCTCTGTAGTTTCTTACTCTTTCTTGCTTCTTTCTCCCTCAAAGCGCTGATGGTAGCAATATCAATATTGCCTATAACCATTTTCCTGTTAAAGCGATGATCGTTTAGCACCTATTATCCTATAACTGGCACGTTTTCTTCTTCTATTATACATGCCAGCAATATCAAATAAACGTCTAGCTTCTTCTCTAAATTCTGTGAGGTTGGAATTAAACTTACCTGAACATTATCTGCTTTTAGACTTTAATATATGATTGTATGATAAGCTTTTATCATTTGTGAAATTCTTCTGCTAGAAGCAGCAAGTTTCAGGTTATGTCTAATATTGCAATAGCACTAGATTTGTAAGTAGTGATTTCAACTTCAAGAAAATCACTAAATTTCCCAAAAATAGAACACTCCGATATTTGTTTTGTCTTCACTAATTTAGAATGAACCATTTTTACTCACAGCAAAGCACACAAGCAAACAAACTAATAAATCAGTTATATAATTAGACGGTGTGGGGACGCCAACTCAACTGAACTAGGCAAAGCTACTGATTTGAAACCAACTCTGTCCTTGTCACCGTACGCAGACAAATATCCGCCTTACTTCAATAACAACAGTTCCGGTGACGACTCAGTGCTATGTCAGTGCAATACTGCAACTGTTTTTATACTTTTATTCATATGACAATGCCTATTTAAAGCTTTTTTTATTTTATAATCGAGACGCGCCAAAATCCGTAAAAAAATGCAAAAAGTATTTTTTTTTTTTAAACATTAACGACCTTGTGGCACCTTAAGATGTACTCTAATATTCCATATATTTTTTATTTATCTTTTCTATTAAAACAACTTTTCCGTGTTATTACAAATTAAAAATAAAAAAGTTTATTATTTCGTAAAAAAAAACTTCAAAATATAGTACAAATTTCAATTTTATGAAACTTTAACGTTCTTGTGGTACCTCGACATACTCCAATATTTCTCATATTTATAATTTATTTTATCTACACCAAAAAGGCAACTTTTCCGCTCTATTGCAAATTAAAAAAATGATATTTTCGTTCCACCCTATTATACATATACTTTGACAGGCACATTATATGGTATACTGACTAAAAGGTTGAATTTTGGTTGGATCATTTATTACAAGAGCCAAAATTTTTTGAGTTGCGTCTAGTGATTAAAAAGTTACTGAAATTTTCGATTAGCAATGATTTGATAAATATTTAAATAAAAACATTACATAGATAAATTATTTAAATTTTTAATATCAAAACTTCCCCAAAATAATAAAGCATAATATTTGATTATTATAATTAGTCTAATTATTTATAATTTATTAGACTGTCAAATTATAAGTTAACTAAGTGTTATTTAATTATCAGCATATAAGAAAATTATACACGCATTACAAATTATAATTAATATATACGAATAAGTTGAAAAATGTAAAATATCATTCATATAACTTAAATAGTTGACTTTTTTTAAACACATATACGGCACATAACTGATCATAAATTAGATATCAAATTTGTAGTCTAAGTTTTGCGACAAGTGAAATTGCCTTAAATCATACTGTTCTTTCAGATACCATGCTTTTTGGATTAGCAGTTATTAAAGAATTGTATAGGATTAGAATACAGTTCACCTATTGCATTATTTTTTCTCTAGGAAATACTCCGCTTCTTTTTTAATGAATTTATTACTTTATTTGTGCACAGTTGGCTGAGCATATTGCTGAGAGCGATAGCCACGGCTCAGCAAATGAATACACATTTTTCTATTTATGAAGATCATTTATGAATTACCTACAAAAATAACATAACTACCTACAAATTACTTACAAAATAATAATTTAATAATTTGGGACTAAAACTGGCAATTTACTGATTAATCGTTTTGCCAATTTATCAATATTACTGCTTCTAGTTCTGCCTTATGAAACAATTATCAGTCAACATTTTTCTGTTACAATAGATCTCACAAAATTCAGTAATAAACAATGTCCATTTTCGTACAAAATATTAAGAAATTGAAATGTTTTGAAGACAGTTAGGAAAACTCAAAATAAAAAAAAAAAATTATTCTCATAAATATAATTTTAGAACAGTTTGAAGAATATTTTTTTTCACCCGGAAACTAAATTATAAATATTCAGCCTTACTTTGAAAATTGTACTTGAGATAATTACATATATCACAAAAATTGAATTAAACCAAAAGCATAGAATTCTTAAACAAAATCTATAAATATTCACATGCGATCATAGATATTATAACAGAAAAAAATAAGTAAAAAATTAAAAAAAAACGCGGTACTCCGTGAATCCTTTTTAAATTGCTAAAAAAAAGGCTAACACAGATGCGTCATTCCATTTTTAGTTCTGACAACCTATTCCCTCTCCTCCATAGCATAAACAATAATAAAACGAATGTTGCAGTCCCCTTCAACTTTTAAAATTCGAATAGGAAGCGTGACTATTCCCTGAATATTTGAAGCAAGAACGTGACTATTTCACCTAAATATTTATTCTCCCAATAAAATGTCAGAAAAATGGAAAAAGGAGAAGGGAAGAAAAAATAATTCTACAATCTCTAGTTTTCTTTCAGCAGGAAAGAAAACATTTAACTACAGATTTTTAGAAATATTAAGAGAATTTGTTTGTAAAATTTAAATGAAAGGAAATGGAACTAGTTTGGTGATTATTTAACTGATTGAGGATTTTTTATTATTATTATTTTGTACAAAATATAAGAGAGAAAAAGTTAAATAGTGTTTTCCTATGCTATAAACTTCTTACATCACATCATTACTTAAGAGAATATAAAACTATTGAAACAAAATTTCATGAGTTGAATTTTATAAATTTTAATTGTAAATTATACATAAAGAAATTATATTTATGTAATAATGATATGTAAATTATTTAACCAACAAGAAAATTTCAAACAAAACATTTTCGGCAGGGGAAAGATATGAAAAATTGTTCCATATTTCACAATAAATTTCACCTTTCATATTTCTCGATATATTTAATAACAATTGTCGATAATTCGAAATTCATTTTATTTGGAAAGATATTGTTTTAGAAAGATATTAGTTTATAAAGATATTGCTTTAGAAAGATATTAGTTTATAAAGATATTGCTTTAGAAAGATAGTAGTTTTATTGAAATTTATTTTCAATTTCCTACGAGTTTACTGTTTCGGAAAATGAGATTATAATACACAATTCTGTTATATAATGTCAAGTTTCCAAACTTTTGTTAAATTATTATTCAGTAGTATACCAATTTCTTTTATAAAAATGCCTAAGATATTTTACAATTAATGCTCCATTTTATAATTTTGAAGCAATTATTCAGATGTTAGTTCTCTTCATGTTATATGTGTCTAAGAAGAATCTTAAAAGTTAAAATATAATGTAATATTCGATCGTTGATTATATGGGATTGATATCATGGATCAATTTTACATTGCTTACACCCATGAAAATATTTCTATCTTTTTAATAATAAAGGATAAGGTTTATATGTGAGAGTCTGTCTATATATTTGTGGCTACCATTTAAATTTGAGTTATGGAATTTGACAAAAATATAACTTAAGAGTTTGGATATGAGTACATCTGAACGATATTGGGAAATTTTAATTAACTAATAATTAAGTAAGATTTGGGTGGCTTTTCAGGATTAAATCTAAAAATAATATAACAAAAGATTCATTTTTTAATGCTGTTTTAAAACTAAAAAATAAAATTTTAACACTCAAACTTTAATTGTCGCTCAAAATTTCTCTGATTTTTTGCAATTTTCAAGAATGCTTTTCGCATAATTTTAGAAAATGGTAGCATTTATCTCTGAAATTCATATTGTTTTTATAATTTCGTAAAATATTCATTTTGCAATCTTATTTCCTCTGCTGGAAGCTACGGAAGTACATTTCTACTTATTATCAGCATAGCAGTTTACATGAGAAGTCAGAGAGAATTTTTAAATGCACACTGATATTAAGAGGACTTTCATTAGGAATGCATGATAAATATCTTATATGCAATGATATTGAAATAATCCAACCTTTTGTTTAAAATTTGCTCTTTAAATATGCTTCATTTTTTAGGTCATGAATAGTGAAAAGGATTTTATTAGAAATTAAACATGATCAATAGTATCAATGAATTTTCTGCTCAAGAATGGAGACTAATAAAGTGCATCTACAGTTAATTAGTATCAGTTTTTATTAAATAATATTTTAGTATCATTATTTTTATCATTTCAGAATCATTTTTTATTTATAGTATTATTTTTAATTAAGTCAAAGACAACTATAAATCGCAGATTAGAAATTTCATTAATAAAATAAAATTAAGACTGAACGAAGAAACTTTACTCCGCAAAAATAAATGAATTTAATATAAAAATAATATTGATCTAATCTTTAGCTAGAACAAAAAAGTATAAGCAAAATTACAGAAGAAATGAAATACCCGTAAATCTTAAATTCTTAAATTAAACTTAATTTCATTCAAATTTTAAAATGAAAATCACACCGATGGGAAAAAGCATTCACGAAGAAAAGTGAACGGGGTTCGTAGAAGTCAATATTTTTAGCAGGGTCGTTTGAATGCTGTCTTCTTTCTCTAGTGCTTAGACACATTTCTAATAATGCCTAGAATGAGAAATCGGCCCTATGAATAATGCATAAAACTCATTTCGTCGAGAAAGTAAAATCCCCCTTTTTATTATAAAAAAATATTCTTATTTTTTCCCCTTCTTATTTTCATTTTTTGATCGCTTAGAAATCGGATTGTCTTCTGAGATTTCTCAGTTTTGTCTCTGTTTTCAAGAAGCAATTTACTGAATTAGAATTCTTGAGGATTATTCTATTCCAGTTTTTATTTTTATATATTTGTTCCTCAGAGCGAGTTTTTTTTATTTAATCCTTGAGTGTATGCTTGTCGAATGCTTTTATTTTTTTCCCTTCTTGAAATTGAAAAACATATTTTTGAGCAGTATTGTGCTATGATATGCTACAGGAATTTGTATTCTTTTTTACAAAGCTTTGCACAATTAAGAAATTTTACAAAATTATATTATCTTCATTTTTAGTATCTAAGAAATTATAAGCAATTTGTTAGATTTACACACTAAAATAAACCGCCAGAGAGACAATTGATTCTAGGAAATGATGAAATCTGATTGTATTTCTGTTAATAATAAGAAAAAATGTTTATCTTACGACCATCTACAGATCTCACTGCTAGGACAAGAGCCAGTATATTCGTTGCAAAAAAGAATTTTTAAGTAGAAAGATGTTCACAAGTTGAACGTTTTAATTATCATTTTAATAAATTATGGAAATAAGCAAAATATTATCAATTTCCCACAATAAATTTCAAAAGTTTGCAATGCAAAATAAATTTTACATCATTTTAAAATTAAAAAAAATAGCTTTTAAATAATATCAGGTTTATTTTTCAAATCATTTTAAGGCTAATTTATACAAATTTTTAATAATATTTTAAAAATTTATTTATACCAGTATTTTTTCTTATTTTAAGGAAATTTAAATCGGTTTTGTTATTCGATAAGTCTTTAAAACATTATTTTAGCCTAAATAGTTTAAACATGAGCAAGAAAATGAGGCTTTTGAAATTTTTGTGATCATTTAAAGATATGAAAAACCTTGTGAAATTATTATCCTCAGTTGTTTTACTACTTTAGAATATACAAAATAAAAATGTGTGTCTTGTGCTTTATCTTAAAATTATTTCGGCACTTTCTAAAGTGTTATATAATAAATAATGAAAATGAAACTTTGAAGTAATTTATGCTACGTTTTAAAGCACATGTGTGTTCTCAAGGGTAGCAAGTACCGATAGACAGCTTCCAGAGTAATAGTAGGAAGATAGAAATAGCATTAGCGACTACCAAAATTATTGAATATTTGTTGCTGTGAACTTTAAAGAAGAATGATACATGTGTTTGTTGATATATCATTATTGTTAAAGCACATCTAAGAGATAATAAGTAAAAAAATTTTCTAAAGACAAAATATTATTTCTGCAAATAAATTAATTTTTCTTCTTTGACCATAATTTCCGGACAGTAAATTAACAGTTCAACGAAAAATTATATTTACATCTAGCTGCGATGCTTGAAAATAAGGAATCAAATTAAAATCCGTGAGTAAAATTTTCATAAAAATATTCAAAATAAAATTATATCAATGAAGTAAAACGAATGAATTGAAGGATAGAGGAGCTAAAATAATTAGACATTAATTATGAATAACAAAGCATAATTTCAAGCTACATGGATATTTAGAAACATCGCAAAACCTTTTATAAAAATGATGAATAATCAGTTATGATTGCCTAGTGTATTAAAATTTTAATTAAACTATGAATTATAACCTTAGATGCAAGTAAAATATTAAAAAAAAAGGATTCTTGAAATGAACTAACTCTTAAAAATATCATATAAACAAAACCTTATTTTAAAACTATATATTTTACTAAAGTATATATATATAGTTCTTTCGATTTAGAGGAATTTGAATAAGAGTTTCTAAAAACATATCTTTCTAAGAGCATTCTATTATCATTTATTTTTGAAGTTATACATTTCAATAAAAATTTGATTCGATTCGATACAATATTATATATATATATATATATATATATATACACACACACAAAGAGAGAGAATGCAAATACAGAGCTTTGTTAATTAAAAATGTAAAAAAGTAAAAAAAATCTTTCTTAATATCAAAGTTTATTAATATAATATAGACGCTCAATATTAATATGTCTGCTTTGTAGAATAATCAACGCAAATAATATTCAAGAATTCAAATATTGATACTATCGTTTAAAGTTTTCTTAGTTAAATATATCTGAATTAAGGAAATTAATCAAAAATATTTTCTGAAATATTATTAATGAATCTTTCATATCTGAGGCATTCGTTATTAAGTTTGGTTTTTAATATAACTTGTGTGAGTTTTTCTTTCCAATATTTAACTGAGCTGAAAATATTGGTACTTATTAAAAATTACGATATAATAACCGTTATTAATAATAATTTTACATTATAATTCAAATTTGAGAAAGAAAATATCCATCACTCCTTCTTGTGTTCAGTGAATTATGAACTTTTATATTCATTTACAGTAAATATTTAAGGAATTTTAAAAGTCGGTGTCATAAAATATTTTTGGTTGGCTGATTCAATTAAATTTTTTTCAGAAATTCAGTTCCATAAATATTTGTTCCGGATTAGGCTCATTTTTTTTCCTAGTGTAAATAAAATTATGTACTGTTTGAAAAGTAAAGCTATATATATAAAAGGTAATTTCGTTCACTTCCTGAATTTTGGATAGTTTCTGAAAGAAGATAAAAAGCTGAACTTGTTAAAAATGAGTCTATACGGAAGGATTTTGCATTATCAAAGATACAAAAAGTACATTTTATTCTGTGATTTTGATATGAACAAATCATTTGTCGATTTATTGTAATACTTCATTTTTCATTTTTTAAAAAAAACGATTTATTTTTTACAACAATAAAAAAGAAATTAGTTATTGTTTTATTGAATCTTGATCTATGCGTTAAAGATTTATGAGAAGGATACAAAAGGTGCATTTTATTCTGTGATTTTGATAAGTATAAAATATTTATAGACTTATTGTTAAACCTCACATCCATGAGTATTTTTAAAGACTTCTTAAAAGAAAGTGTTTGCAATTTTCTCCAAATAATAAGACTTTTTTTCTTTTCATTTAAAACGATTTTTTGACAAAAAAAGAGAAAAACTATAGTTGCTGTTTTATTAACTCACGATCCATGAGTTGGTTTCATGAAAAGAAACATTTTCGGTTTTTTTTATAGCGATGCAGAAAATTTAGTAATTCTTCAATGTAGAATTTAAACAGAGTTTTAAGACATAATCCAATCCAACTCGTTCCACACATAAGCAAAAATAGGCTGATAACTTAATTCCAATATATGAGTGTAAGTCAATATGCTGGAATACATCCAAGGAAAACAATTCACCATGCTTTTCAAATCGTATAGCAGCCAATTTGACGGCAGCCAACAATTGTTAGGAAAAACGATATTGAACCATGCTTTTAAGAAACATATTCAGAGGAAGAAACATATAATTTCTTTCTCATGTTCATAATCCACAGCCATTCCATGCTCTTCCTGTTATGCCACTGGTGGTCAGGATATATATTTTTTTTTTATTTTCAAATGAGTAAAAAGGAACACATGTACAATTTTTTTTTATTAACCAGTTATTATTTGAATTTTTTCGTTCGTTGTTTTTATTATTTTTTGTTCAACCAGTTATTTTAAATTTTTTTTGTTGAAAATATAATAAATTCATGTAAACAAATTATTTGGTCTTACTTGGGGAAAATCAGCAATGGAGTAATCAGAAAAAAATAGGAACATCAGGAAGTGAGTGCTTATATTCTCAATTTATAGATATGTTAGATATAAATTCTATGATAAAGCTGTTTAAACAAAAGTTTGACATAACTGAAATGTTTTTGACAACGAAAATCGCTGAAATATCAATCACAAATAAAGATGATTTTTCCAAAAAAAAAAAAAAATGTGTACCTAATGTAACAATTGAAACATAGATTAACTCAATTATTTTAATTATAAAATAATAAAAATAATAGTTTTTTCTTAAAGTACTGGTTTTTTAATGGCAAATCAATGCAACGTGTAATGCGATAGAATGTATCAAATGAACTTCAAAATTAAGATTTTTAAAGAAGGAAAAATGGTAGGAGAAAAAGAACCCTGATTTTTCTGACGTGGTAAGTAATTTTTATTCAATGATATTGCGGAAACAAATCGCTTAAATATAGTGCAATATCATTGCGAATGAATTGCCACAAATTTTAAAGTTTTTTAATGTGAAAACAGATGCATATTTTTAAGCAGTCCAGTGATATTGAACAAATTGTAGACAATAAAAATATCTTATTTCTGTATTATTTGACTTTCTAATTATTAACTGAAGCAAGAGCGTATTGAATTGCAACTGTATAATTTACTTCCTTCTGGGAGGGTTGTACCGTGGCCGATGATGATCCTTAGGTCAACCACAGTTCCCGTCAGTATTACTGTTGCGGCTGTCCGGTCATTCCGCCTTATGGTTTAAATCCTTGTGTCTTCGTGGCGGGGCGGAGAGTCAGTTGGTTGACTTACTGTATAATTTACAAATTTTATCTTTTCAGAAGTGTTATTTCTCTAAATCATATTTGATTTAGAAACTATTCTTATGTAAACATAACACATCTAGCCGGTAAAAATAGAATGAAGATGAATACTAATAATCCACATCAATTAATGCAACATTCATCTTTTATATTTCAGAAAAAACAATTTCATACTTCATCATATTTTACTCTTTCTTTATTTTTTATTAATTAGTAAGATTTTTTTGAATAAGATATAATGAATATAAAAAATATTTTGAGTTAATAAATGATTTACTGTGATATGTTTAATTTAATAAGAAATGGTATTTGGTATAGTAATTATCATAATACTTAAACGTTTCTAGAAATAATATTTTTACAAAATAGTTACGATAATTAATTACAGCACAAAAGATTCTGATCATTTTCTTATGCTTCTTCAAATATAATATTAATGATGAAATACTCTTACTTTTCAATAATAGTGTGAGTGTCATATGATGAAAGTAATTATATATAACACTATAATAGAAGATACAATTTTCTGGAAAGATCAATATTAGTTATGATGATTGAAATTATGTACGTTGGTTAAAGATGTAAACATGCTTTTTTAAAACAAGAATAATCACGGGGAAAAAAAAAGATCTTTCTGAATAGGAATTTTACATGTTTAGGTTTGATTGCTGAATTTGCTTATAATTTGAAACCAGTGTCTTAAGAATTAATAGGTGGAATTTAGATTAAATTATATAGGGCATTATAATGGTGATTATGTTTTTAACGAGAAAAAGTTTTTAACTGATTTTTTATTAGGGTCATAATATAATAAACAAGTAAATTCTATAGAGATTACAATATTTGTTACAATAATTGAATTAGAGTACATATTTGTTCCTGTAAAAAACTTTTTTTATTCTTCAAAAAAGCAGACAAACTAGCTGAAAAACAATGACCTCAATATATTGAAACATAATTGAGTGGGCAAAATACATCCACAAATGTAATTATCTGAATAAGTTAATGCATTTATATAAGTTACTAAAAAATATTTATTTTGCATGAACAAAATCCTCATTTGAGTTCCATTCCATCCTTATTTCGAGTAGTTTGATTACCAGCATATCCTAATTAATGTAAATATTTGAGAATTTTAATACGATTTAGGTTATTTTTTTCTCAGGAAAGCAGAAGACTATGAGTTTAAATTCATGAATATTAGGTATTGAATGAATGTATATTTACCGTATTTCTGAATATTAAGTAAAATCGTGTATTTAAAAAGTACAGAAATGAATGAAGTTGTGAAGCAAAGAGCAAATACTGCTTTATATTTCATTATCAATGTAAAATAAAGTAAAGGATACTGCATATACCTATATAAAGATGAATTTTTTTAAAGATGTAGTTAAATTAATCTCACATAAATAAGCAAACAAATGTTACTGGTTGCTAAAGGCAACTAGCTTAGAAATTATTGAAATAAGATTGTTAAAACTAAACACGCTGAATGTCATCGCAATTATTTTTTATTTTTACATCGGAAGTTAATGTTCTCAAATTTTACCCCCGTCAAATGTATGTAGTTAAAAACTGAAATATTATATATTCCTGAATATTTCATTTTAAATTTGATTCCATAATCCATATCAAATTAGTTACTGTTTGAATATTTAGGCAATGTATGCAGCAGGTTTGGTAAGACAAATCTAAAAGCTTTTCAGAGAATACGCCACGTTTACATAATTTTTATTGTACTTACAGAACTTTTGCGATGTTTTAATATATTATTTCAACAAAAATAAGAAAAAAAATATAAATTTGGGGGCGTTTTTGTGTTAAGAATTAAATTTTTTGATTGGTTTCGGCAGAAAAGAAAAATTGTCATTTTGATCTGGATTTTCAGGCAAATATACTTAGTGAAATTCCTCGATTGAATAGGCAGTGGCAACTTAATGGTAAATGTCTTGGTTTTACCTGATTTTACCAAATTTTGTCCGAGTAGGCAGCAAGCCTTCTACATGTTAAGTTTGTAGCCTTCTACATGTTAAGTTAATAGCGAAGAAAATAAGCACATAATAATTTCTCTTAGCAATTATTGTGTAGGATCTCCCTAATTAATGCTCACCGTTTCATGGTTGACGTAATAGAGTCGTTATTATTTGTCAGAATAGTGTGTAACATGATAAAAAAGCACTGGAATTCAGTGAATTTAAAAGTGTGTTTAAAATATGGTTATCATAAAGCATATTATCATGTAAGCCGTAATGTACGAAAAAATACAGCAGATTTTACAAATTTAACAAATATACGTACAGAACTTGATGTATGAAACTGCCCTGCTTGAAAGTTTGTAATTTTCTCAACTTCCGGAACAGCAACTAATATATTTGATCGTTTGATCTAATTTTCTAGAAGCAATATCTGTGCTAAATATCTCAATGTCAAAATTAAACCACTTTATAAAAAGAAATTAAAATCCAATTTCTGATCCTGAATATTACATAGTCCAAAGGATATCTCAAAGATTCATAGATAAATCTATATAGTTGTCGAAAGTCCAAAGCCAATAGTTAAAATCTTTTTGACAAAATTGAGCTTTTCATTCATGTAATAATTAACTGCCAGTATAATTATATAACCGTCTCTTAACAATTGTAACAAACGAGAATTAGTCAAAAGAATACTAAATAATCTCTCGTCATCCCATACAATGTTCGAATAGAGTAGCCAACTGAGTGCCAACGATCATCCTAAAGAATACGAGTTCTATTTTATCCATTTTTATGGAAGTATTTCCCCCTTCTTAGCAATATGACTATAATATGATCAAAAGTTTCAGTTTTTTATGAACACGTTAAAAAGTTCTATTTTTAAAAAACCTTTTGAGTTTACTATTTTCGATAAACCTAGTCAATTTTCTGAAGAAATATTATATACATAAAGCTTTTTATTTTGTACCTCTTTGAACAAATATTTAAAAATGAGTTAAATTTAAAAATATAGATTAGTCGGATCATTTTAGTTATTTATATAGAACTGAAACAAATAATATTTTATAGGAAAACTGCATCAGCAATAATGCCATCCAAAAATGAGGAATACCTGCACATCAGAACTTTTAACAATGTATTCCAAAACAATTAATTACTTGTAAAATGTGAAACAGTTTGTGTCTAAACAGAGCAATAAAAACAGAATAAAAATATTTAAAAGTGTCTTTTTTCAAATTATTAAAACCAGGATAAATTTCAGGGCAATTAATTTACTATATAGCTTCTACTATGGTTTTATCCATAGATACCGTTTCTGAGATTAATCGCAACTGTCCTAATAAAATCCTAGCTAACTAGCTAATAAAGTCCTTGAGAAATGATTGACAAAAAGGATAAAACAACAAGGTATTCCCAAGTCATCAGAATTCACCTCTCCTAATGCAGCCACCTATGGTAATCAGGCTTAAATTTCGTATTTGCCCTTTGTTCATTTAAACAACGCTCATTCGCAGGTACAGTACTTGTATAGATATAGAACCTCAAATAAAGCTATCCGAAATTTAAGCCTTCATTTAAATTGTTTTATGGATGTCCTATAAAAATATGGCATAGTTTTAAAAGAATTAAAATTCGGGTTTTTAAAAATATACCTGGAAATGAGAAAAATAATCAAAGATAAGAAAAATTGAAGAACAATTTCTTTTAATTACTTCAGATAAAATTAACAAAATTTTTCCAAGAAACAAATTCAAAAAAGCTGTGTTGTTCAATAAAATGGAAGAATTTGCAATTTCTGTTTAAAATTTTTATTTAAAAAAATAATCCAATAATAACTTATATTTATATCCAAATATTTAAAATTAAAAAAAAAAGACTTTAAAGAAAATCAATAAGTGGCAGTTCAAAAAATCGCCTCATTTTATGAAACATAGAACTTTGATTCTAAAAAAAATGAGAAGAAACATACTTCTGAAGTTCAAAAGAAATATCTTAATATCTCTTGGCTCAAAACAAGTGCCACAGTTTCTTCTTTGAAAACAACCAAACTTAATACTGCAAATAAAAATAAACTTAAAGATATCAATTACTTTAAAAGCAGTTTCCAAAAAGTTTTATACTGTCTGTAAAAGAATCGATTTTACTTTCTCTGGCAATATTTCTTCTTTCTTTATGACTGAACAAAAAAATCAAATTCCAAATGAAACATATTACATTGGAAGTATCGAAACAATCTCAAAGCAATTGTTCAGCGAAAAACAAATGTGTCTCTCTCGTAAACTTCACGAAAGAATGCATAATATTTAGCATGAGGGAAAAAGTATATTGCTTCAGATTTTGAAAGCATTCGACTTTTCGGTTATTTTAGTTTGCCAAATTGTGTCATCTCACTATGGTTAAACGATAGTAAATTTAGAGGAAAAACAACCTGCTAATTTTATGAAAATTTGGAGATAAAATCTGATATTGGACTAATAAAATTTACATTTCCAAGATCAAATGATTCAATCAACCTTAAATTCTTCTGAAAATTAGACTATTTGTGGATAGACTTCTTTGAACAAAGTTCAGATGACGATAATCACCGAGATAATAAGCCCTCTCAAAATTGTCACACCACACCAAGTGGAGACGTTTTATTTCATAAATTAAATTTACATCAATTCATAGTAAATATATATTTTACTGGAAAATTAAATATACAAGATGATTTGAGATTGACTGTTTGAATGTGCGTTTTCTAATATCAAATAATTCAGTAACCTTAAATTCCTTTTAAAATTTGATTACTTGTGGATAAAAATCTTTGAATAAAGTTCAGATGATTATAATGACAGTGACAGTGAGACCTCTCAAAAGTCTTCCACCACATCAACTGGGAGATGCTTGATCTGATAAGTTAAATTTATATGAAACCATAATACATCAACATTTTGTTGGAAGACAGAGTCTATATTTGAAATTGCCACCAAGGTTATTCTGCCAAAATGATGATGAAAATTTTGGGTTATTATGTACGAAATAAAAGAATGAATAAAGCAATCTTAGTGAATTAAAACGAAACTCAACGAACAATTACAGAATATTGTCACTGAATTAAAAGTTCATCATGCTTTACGAGTTCAATTTAATTAAGAATATTATTAAGATTGAAATACAGGTAGCTCTCATATAGAAATATTTCGAAGCTTTATGAAATAAAATTTCAACAAGCAATAAAGAATATGTGTGTGTGTGTGCGTTGGTATTTAGATCTACTAAAGTTGTTTCATTGAAAGGTATACGCAACTTGGACGTGGCAACTTTTTTTATTATTAAATTACTTAAAAATTAGACGAATTTTAGCGTTTTACCTCTGTAATTTTTCTGTAAGTCTTGAAAGTGTTCATTGAATTTTGGCATTTTTTAAATATTTTTTTTTTGTCTAAATTTCTACAATGAATTATATTGTTACCCTGAGAGTCAAATCATTTTCATCCCAGTTTTTAATTTAAGGGATTTTTAAGAAATTATTAGTTTTCCGATTAACTGTCACTCTGAAACAAATTTTGCTTCATTGATTTGTGGAATATTAAGAACTTCCATTAATTGCTCAGATTCATTTATTTTTTTATAACGCAAAGGAATTTTTGAAAAAATCAAGCATGTAGTAAACAAAATGGATTTTTATTTTATACAGAATAAAAAAAACCATTCTATTTTCGAATTTATGATTCAATGAAATTTAAAGATATAATTCTGTTGTGAGTTTTTTTTAACTAGTTAACTGTTTTTGGCGAGTATCATCGTCATGGATAAAGTATAATATTTTGAGTTATAATGAGTTTATTCAATTATTATATTTATATAATAATTGTTTAATTATTATATTTAGAGTTAATTATTTATTATTTTTATATAATATATGTTTATGAAAATTTACATACGTATTTGCCGAGGAGATCGAAAGAGTTAACTATTACCGCAAAATATAAATAAAGCAAGGCGAACAAAGACAATTTTAATTAAATTTTCATAAAGACGGAATATTAATTAAAACTTTTGTTTCCATATAAAATATTTCAAGTTAATATCGCTAATTAAATATAAAAATAACTGTTTCCACTTTCCTCCTTTCAGTTTTTCACTCCTTTTTGGATATTATTTTTAGCTTTCATGACAAGAAAATCTGTAAAAATGCTTTTTGCAGCAAACATTTGAATTTTCTTATAATTTGAGTTTATTGAAAAATATATGCGATTATCTTAAAATTAGCCCTGATGATACAGACCTGCCATACATTGACAAATATTTCATAATATAAAGATTATGTAAGAACTGCATCATAATCAGTCTCATTAATTCAGCTTATCAGCATATAATCATAAATTTTTCTTTCATATTCTTTATATACAGTCATAGATTTCTCGATCTCATCATTTACTATCATAGATTAATTATTTGTATAAAATCATAGATTTATCATTCTCATCAATTACAATCATAGATTCATTCTTTGCATACAATCATAGATTTATCAATCTCATCCATTACAATCGTAGATTCATTCTTTCTATACAATCACAGATTTCTCGGTTGAAGTTTGAGAAATTGCTCCTATTCATTTTTTCGACACTAGATTATATACATTCAAAAAATATGTACACGCATAAAGCGTTTCTTTACACAAAATAAATTTCTTACAATGCGTCTGTTTTTATGAAAAAAGAAAGAATTAAAATTATTTTCTTTAACAAATAGGATACATTAAAGATCATTTATTATCTTGATATTACGCTTTCAACGGAATTTGATAGTTCATTATGGTGTGCTTAATTTATCTCATTATTCGAAGTGCACATTATTTACATTAAGGCTTATTATTTGTATTATATTTGATAATAAATGAGAATGATCTGATTTTTCACCGTTTATCTAGGTTCTTTGTTGAACTATTTCTGCGGGAAAAGCTCATAGCTGCAAGATAAATATTAATAAGAATATAATCATTATGAGTAATTAAACCAAAATAATTTATGTATCAAGCATAAAAATGATTATATACTTTATTATTTTACTACAGGGTTAACACTATATTTATTTCTAAAGCAGTCTAATTTTATTATTGCGAAAGAAATCAGAAAGTGTAAGATCAGAAATATAATTAAAATTATTATTGCATGTATAGCAGTTTAGTTTTATTAAGTCCTGTTTTAAAGCAACACTAGGGCTATTTTGGGACTGACCTCGTGATTTTGAACCTCAGTCAGATGACGAGGATGGCACCTGAGCTGGCACCTCCCTCTCCACACCACACCATATCACACTAGAGGGAGGACGTCTGGCCCTGTCGGTTTAACGGTTACCAGACCCACTTACATGACAGTTCCTCTGTGAAATCGGGTTTTGAACATGAAACCCTACAGCTCCGAAGCCGAGACTTTACCACCAGACCACCGTGGCCTTCTGTACGTATAGCAAGGTAAGTGAAAATTAGATGTCGACGTTTCTTGGTTATGACGACATTGTTGCGAACTTGAGAAACGACCAAGTACATGTTGTTTACTTTTGACTAAATCAAAGATGTATGTAACATGCGATGAATATACATGTGTTGGAATTTTGTTTTTGTATTAAAAAAACATTAGCTGAAATTTATGTGATGGAAAAGAATCTTATTGAAAAACCAATGGGAGTGGCTGGCCTCCCAAAAACATTCTCGCATACTCTCTAGTGAACTTGTCATGCCAGAGAACGTCTTATATAGTACTAGCGTACAATAGATAAGAAAGATTTACTTTTAGAGTTAATTTAAAATTTTGACTGGATTTATCGTGCCATCTTTGGTGGGTTATTTGGCGATTAACCCCTAGCATGCGTTAATATTATCCAAAAACCGTTTAAACACGTTTTTGTCAACTGATTTTAAAAAAGTTGATACAAAACTGTACTTGTAGTCAAAAAAAAATCTCATACCAAATTTGATAGATTTAAGTTCCTACCTTTCTGAATTATCGCTTTTACATGTTTCTGAAAATACAGACCAACAGAAGTTGACCCTTAGAGGCTTTTGTCTTAAAATGTGGTAGATATCTATCTACATTATCGATGTTAAATCCATGTACCGAATTAAATTTATCTAGATTTCTTCGCTTTATTATTATCGTGTTAACTTATGTTCTTACATTTGGACAGACGGACATCTTTTGAGTAAATTTTACTAAAAGAAATCTACAAATTTGGTGTAAAGACTGTATACCAAATTTCAACCGTCTGGCTCAAAGCGTTTCTGAGTTATTTTTGCCTCAGACATACAGACGGACGGATATTTTTCCAAAAACGGATTTAAGGGGGTCTAAAATGCAGAGATTCAACCAAAACCTTGAGTTCTAATATTTTGGCTTTTATTATACTTTCTCTATACTGCGTATACGAGAAAGTAGTTGCTCCTTGTTATTTCGTTGCTAGATTAGGTTTTAGATTCTTCAAGAAGGAAGACAACCAATTTCAATGCAAAGTAGACGTGGCTCATCAGTAATTGTTCTGAAATAATTATCAAATCTCTACTGAGAGAGTGAGGGAAGATCATCGAACCACATTAAGGGACCTATCAGACAAACTTACCATTACAATAAATGTCATGCACTCATTGTTAACAGAAAATCTGCACAAAATAAGTGTTTTGTATATAATGAGCACAGAGATTATACAAGTGGAAATTGGTTTGCAGTTACAACCAAGATTAAAATGCATATTATGTTTCTATAAAACATTATCGCGAATGATAAAAAGTGGCTTCATCGTTATGACCTTGAGTTCAAGTAGGAAAGTTCTGGACTTAGCCTTCTTCACAACAAATGCAAAAGAAAAGGAAGAGATAATTGTTACTTCTGTTAAAATAATGATGGCCATACCTTATTTCGATATTTGGGGGAGGGTTGAAGAATTACTGGAGTATACTATAGAGACGGATTGAAAAACCCTCCAAGGCCACATTTATTGTAAAAGGTAGCATTTGCAAACAACATGTTACGTGTTAAGCTATAATAATGCAAAGTCACATACTGCCAATGGTATCAATGGTGGTTGGTGCTGTTGAGGAGAATTCAAAAATCAACAACATATACGTTCTAAATCCACCCTATAATCCTAATTTAGTATCAATTTTTTAAAAATTTCCGATATTTGAAGAAACACCATCAAAGAAAACATTCTTCATCATAAAAGGCAGCGGATAAAACCGAGAAAACTATTTTTTTATATAATGATAAATTGCAGTGTATGCAATAAGGAAAATTGAGAAAAACTTTCAAAATTTGGAGGATAAATACAGGTAAATAGTTTTTCTTAATTTACAATTATTCTTAGTGAACTTTATGGAAAAAAATAATTCTTTATTGAATTAAAATTCCTAATATTAATTTTTTGTCCATTTTTATTCTTTTTAATATAGTTTAGACATATTTTAGTCATGAATAAGTTAAATAAAATATTTGTTTGATTAAAAAAATAAAATACCAAAATATTCAAAACTTATAATAAAGATGGACTTTAATTCGTATGGGTTAGTGCTCCATATGTCAGACCATTTAGCATAAAGCTACTAAACGTAGCCCATATATACTTTGAAAGGCGAGAATATGCATCTCAAAATGATTTATTTCCTTATTTTGGAATTTTATTTAATTAAAATTTAAGTAAAATTTGGCTTTTGTTCCCTATGACTTCCGAAAATATTGCAAATCAAAGGTAATTTTTGCATTACTTAAAAATTACAAAAAAATAATGTTTTTAATAATAATAATCTAATTTTCATGAAAGTTTATCCTGATTTTTAGCATTTTTTTAAAAACGTGCATAATTTCAAACAATAGATTGCGTTGTTGAAATTAAAATCAACGTTTGTTCCTTCAAAAATTTAATTGAGAAATTTTCTTTCATCGTAGAAAGCCAAGGAAGAAATTTTCTGTTTAATATCTGTCTAGTTTATAGGAGAAATATAAAATTAAATTTACTGAAATACGAAAATTAGACGATAAATTATTTACAGGCTTAAGTCCAGACAACCCTTATAATATCTTGAGAATATATTTTGTTAGTAAAGGTCCTTATGCATTAAGTACAGAACAAGTGTAAGACTACAATAATAACACGCTTTTGAGACCTGCCATAATTTGGTACTAAAATGTATTTTTGGGAGTACTATAAATATTAAAATGTGCAAAATTTAATTGAATCTAAACAACCATTTTCACAGTGAACTAGCTATATGGTATATAAACAATGCACTAAAAATTATTTTATTTATTTATTTTTGATTAAAAGTAATTTTTTACTATGAATTTATTGCAATTTAATACCTTATCAAAATTTAAAAGTTTTAAAATTATATCGCTAAACTTTATTCTTTTATTTTATTTAAAATCTATTGTATCATGGGCATTTAAAATAGAAGTTTATATTTAATATGCCTAACGCCCATGTTTTAGCAATTCAAAACGATTAGCTGTGAAATAGAATAATTTTCTTTATAAACAATGATATGAAGAAAAAAAAACTTCTAATAAGTATAAAAAGAATCTAAAAATCATTTCTTAATTTTTGACATCAGAGAAATTCTTTTAAATCTTTTGCGATTAAAGCCAATGCGTTTTCAGACTCAACATGTAGAGACAATAAATATATACAACCAAATTCTGTATTTTAGCTGTTCTCTTACTACACACAATACATGTTAGTTTGACGACATATGTTTGGTTGGCAAGCATTTTCGGTTGAAATATATTCTAATGCGCTCCTTCAAATCATCAAGGATGTCAGTATTGCCAAATCGCCAAATTCAAAATTGAAGATACCTGGCAAAATAAATAATACCATTTGCAGGTATTGAATTGTAATAATACCATTTGCAGTTTCTAGAATTGCAATTTCATGTTTGGGTTACCATATTGGTGACAAATTCGAGGAGTACATTAAAGTGCATTTCAACTGCGATTTTTGTTTGCTGAAGTAATCTTATTTTTTCAAGATTTTTTTAGAATAAACAACATACCTTGAAGATCGAGCAAATATTGCACAACAAATCAAATAGAATGGTGTTCCTGAGATAACTAGATCCGAATTTTCAGCCTGTCAAAATCATGCGACGATCAAATTCATCGAGATGCCTTGTTTACTTATGAATAGGCGAATGGAAATCTAGTGCTTCTGGTTGAGCGAAATCTGTTTTTATAGTTCATCTGGTTCAAATTCTCAGCATCTGTGCTCGATGTACGATTGGAAATTTGAGTAAGTTGTGCTTCTATAATATTTTGAAGATTCAGAATGCATTTGGTAAAAAAAAAAAATTAAGAAATGTATGCCAAAGTGAAGATGAAAAATTAACTATATGGTATTCTCGCATATATTAGAGTTTTGACTCTTTCATTTATAAAATTATTCGAGCTCAAATACCTCAGAGTGCAAGAATGTCCGAATGTTTTCTTTATAAGTAAGAACATTTACGAACCCTTCTTCAAAAACCACAATGAACATTATGTGTTTTTATAAGGTTGATATATAAAAAAAGAGGAAGCCGAATTACTAGAATAATATATGTTTGGATATATTCTGAGAGTTTTCTAAAAGCATGTTTCTCCAAACTAGGAGAGAGCCTCTAATGAACAAAGTATGAGCCATAGGCTATTAGCCTTATTTATTAAGTAAATATGATTTTGGATGTACAGATACCTAGAATAGAATAGATAAAGCAAATATTTATGGGATCATTATTTCTCAAAAGAGACTATTCAAAATTTCACAATTCTGTTGGCATCATTTATATCGTGAATTAAAGAAAACAGTTTAACACCACATGTGACTTAAAAAGAAGTATTTAATAACAAATTGGATAAAACAATGAATAGTTCAAGAAGGAGGTTCCCAAATTGTTCCGAAACAACAATCTTTTGTTTCAACTTTTCAATGACGAGTCATCTATAAGTATATTTTTAATATGATATTTTTACTTCTGCAGGACATATTTGATTTTATAACGGCTTATACTGAGGATGACGTAACGAATTTTAGTATTCAGTTCTAAGGTAAAGTGGGTCAATTAACAAGTAGCGTTTTTGTCTTTTGTGCTCCGTGGCATCAAATATTTGGAAATCGTATTTAATCAATTGTACATTCTCATTATGTCATGAAATTGCGCAATCGTACTAAATTGATGTCGCTGTATAATTTTGTAACTAACCTTCTTTTCATTTTTAAAAATCACTATATATATATGCGATGTTTGCAAATAAGTTCAAATAATTTTTTAAACATAGTGAACTGATAATATATGTTACACGAAAATAGTATGATATAATTAAAATCTGTAGTTGTATAAATAAACACTCTAAACTACAAAAAACGCGAGATGCAATAGAAAATGGACTGACTGGCAGCCCAGGGAAATCACAGTATAAGCAACTGGAAAATTAACTTTATTCTGCATTCGGTCCTGTTTATCTTATAAAATATGCATGACCCTAAGCAGATAGCCAGTTTAATTGTTTGCATATCGTCATTTAGTATTTCTAGATACACTTTTAAGGCTATATCTATTGCTGTTCTAAAACTGATGTTTTTTAAGTAAGACCAAGACTTTACTGATAATGTTTAATTACTAATCGTCTTTAGAAGTAATAGATTTATAAATAATTCTTACTAAGTACTCCATATTAGTTTCACACACACACACACGCACGCACGCACGCACGCACGCACGCACGCACGCACGCACACACACATCTTCCAATCTTTAGAATATAAAATTCGTGCACTACCTTGTTTGCTATTTATTAAATAACTAATTAAGCAAGAAATTCTTTTCGTTTCAATTATTTTCGAGAAAACCAGCGCTTATAATTAGAAGACGATTATTTGAATAATATGTCATTGCTTTTAATATAGGACATATGAATATTTGAATTTAAAATAAGGAATTTTGGAACATAAAAAGATGAAACATACTAATTAACAATTTAATTGTTTCGAAATCGCTGAGAGAAGTTCGTCTTCTGAATACTTTATAATATGAAATTCATAGTTTAAAATTATTCTAAATGCATAAAGACCTTTTTCGATTATTTTGAAATTATTAACATGCAACAATTTAAAAAAAGTGTATTTCCTTTGCAAAAGTGTCTGCTGTTCTAGATATTAAAGAAAATAAATGATAAAGTTTGAAACTAATTTTTGTGAAACTGAAATTTGTATGATTATTCAATTTCAAATTTTGTAAGAAAACTATTTGTAACGATAGATAGCATGGTTTTTGCTTTTTTTTTTAACTAAATAGAAATGATATTTTCTTCATGAATTTTATGCTTCAAATGAACCAAACATATTGACATATATATTTTATTAAATAAAAGTAGACACTCTAAATTCTTCTTACAAAGCAGAATCAGTCTTAACTTTTAAATTACAATAGAAGACAAATGGGAATAGAGTGGGAAGGGCACATAAAAATATTAAATTTTCGAGATTTATATGGAATTATGCTAGGAAATTAACGCGATTTTGGAACAAAGGATCTCTTCTTGGATCAATTTTTATTAACTAAAATGAATTGTTTCAACAATATTTGAGTAGAGGAATATAATCTATGATAAACATGCTTATAGCATAGTTGCATAAGTATTTAATATTAATCAAGTAATATATTATTTTTATAAAAAAGTTTTATATTGAATGTTTCTGTGGTTGCATTAAAATAATATTTCCTATATATAAAATTAATGCATATTAAAACAATTGTTTAATTTTTGCTTAATTTTTAATTGTAAAATTTTAGTCCTATATTACTTATCCTGCTTAGTTGTTGAATTTATGTATATTTTTTCAGCTAATAAATAAAGTTAATGAATATTTAATATATTTATATACAGTTAATAATATTTTTGTTCTAATTTTGTTTTATTTTTAATATAATGGATTTCTTAGATAGACGAAAATAATTTATTCAATTAAAATTTGAAAAAAAATCGAAATTTTGCCGATTGAATTAAAATTATATTTTACTTTATCTAGTAGGTTGCTCATACAGTCCAGTATAAAAACCAAATTATAAAAAAAAAGTTATAAATTTTAAATGCAAAAATTAATTAAATGGAATAAAAAAAGAAAGATATGATGCATCCAGTCTGAAAGCTTTATCAAGGGCAGGGATTCAATCCCCAGAGTATTGACCCCTCGTGACTCGAAAATCTCAAGAAATGGAGGTGTTTGAAGATAAGAATTAATATCAATTAAGAAAAAAACAGTAAAATATACAATAATAATAAGCGGAATATCATTTAAAAATTCAAATCTAATAAGAGCACAGCAAATTTGAATCAACTAAACTACTATAAGACCATTATCAAACCTTAAAACATCCATTACATATAAAAGCAAAGAACATATCAGTTGAAAGTAAATACTGCAAAAGCTTTTATGAAGAAAATTTAATCCATTAATGCAGATAATTCAAATTTCCCGGGTTTAGAGCTGAATACACCTACAACGCTTGGTCACAGTTCCTCGTCATCATAAGAATTAAATTGGACGATCTCAGCGCCATCTATTTAGTTGATAAAACAAAAAGGATAAACTCGAAAGTATACTTTGTGAAAATTGTGAATTGTGAAAAAATTAGTTCGAAAATAATAGAAAATATATTAGACAATAGATAAAACTTTTCTTATTAAAAATTCTATATTTAAAAAAATAAATAGAAGTAGGGAGTTTAATGAGATTGTTTGTTCAATATAAGAAATTTTGTTATTACAGATTTTTAAAATCCTATTAAATTGTGAGAAAAGGAAATTTTTGAGAATTTTCGATTTTAAATTAAAATGGCGTATACTGAGTTTAATTACTTTAAAGTTAAATCCATTTCTTTTATCGTAAATATCTATTAGTAACAAATACGTTCATTTGTGTTTTATATGTAGCAGCATTAGCGCGCTCTAAATACAATGCATCTTTTTTTTATTTGTTTTGACTCAAGAAATATTTACTTTTAATTTAATATTCTTTTCCCATCAAGATTTTTTTTAAATTTTTGTTTGATAGTTTCATGCCACTATAAAACTCTTATTTTAAATTAGTTTTACTTCTGTAATCCCAAAATAGTGAAAATTCATTTTTAATGGAACTTTTACTAACAAAGGGGATATTTATATAAACTTCATATTTAGCTTTTCTTTTTGATGAAAATATTATCAAAGGTTTGGTTCTGCTAACTCTGAACATGGTTCAGTTTTTATTTCATCTTATTTTACATATTGCGCTACATTTAATACGGAAACTATAGATAGTTGTTTTAATTCAAAAATTTATTTTACTTAACAGGGTTTTTTTCCGTCAAGTTTTTTATTTTCTTATTTCAGCATTTTAAAATGAAATTTTTTAGGTTTTTCATTGATACTTCTGTTTTCATTCCTTATAAGGTTTTAAATGAAAACAACCGTCTTTTTACGCAATTAATAAGAAATGTTTCCCGCAGAAAATACAATATTTAAAGTTTGTTTATGACGAATATTAAAATATTTTTAATGACGAATATGACTAAATGGTAATATTTTGTATCTTTCATAAATGTTAAGTAATTACTATCAAACTATTATAATTATTGCTTTTGCCTACCCGTGTAGATGCAAACAAAAGCAAAGTAATATAACCGACAGTCCAATTTATCTTAGTCTAATTATCCATATTGTCCCTAAATATACTTTAGCAAAGTTCATATGCTTAACAATTTCTTGAAAATATTAAAATTTTGACATTTATCTTAAATTCTGCTATTATGCTTGCAAATGAATTAAAAGATAACATTAACTTGGAAACACTAACTTGACTAACAAATAACGTATACAATGACATATTGATCACTGTAGTGTTTTCTACATTTTACTGAATAGTAAAAACTGCTTTAAAATACCAGATATAAAAACTAATTTGATTTATGTATCACTTAGTTCTTAAACTATAAAATTTACAAAATTTCATGATGGGTTGGTTTATATAAAAAATTAGATTTCATACTTTTTTAGAAGTATATTTACTGAATCAAATAAAATTAAATAAATTCTTTTGAAGCTTTTTTAAATTTGGGAGTACATTCCTACCTAAAATTACTTAGAAAAGAAGCTATGAAACCGTAATTAGATTAGGCATCTTGTATTTATAACATGAACAAACATTTAAGAATAAAATTATGCTTTTTACTTTTTTCCAAATAAAGAAAGTAAAAAGATCTTCAACATCGAAATATTGCCTTCAATACAAAAATATGTAAAGAAAAAATGAATTCGCAACATTAGTTGTGGCCTAATATTGTTTTGTAAGATCAATGCTGTTAAAGTAACAAAGAAACTCAATATGCCCAAAAACAAATGAAAGTAATGAAAATAAAGAAAGAATTATCTGAAACTTAAAGCGAAAAATTCATAAGAATTCTAATTCATTCAATTTGAAAGTTTCAAAGAAATAGAGTTAATAATCAGAAATCTCAGAACCTCATCCACAGTTTTAGTGATCAGAAAATATGAATGAAGAGGAAATTTTTTTTTGTATTAAAAAAAAGAATAAAAATCTTTCGGGCTTTCTTGACGAAATTAGATATATGCATAATTCATAGGACCCAACTTCGTATTCTAGGCATTATTAAAACAGTGTCTAAGTAGCAGTAGAATGAAGCAGCATTTAAATGACTCTGTTAAAAGAAGTGACTTCTAAGAATCGGGTTCATATTCATTACGGAAGCTTTTATCTTTTTCTTATCAATTTTTCCTTTCTAGATCTATATTAATTTTAAATTTATTCAAGGTTGTCAAATTTATACGATATTTTGTTTTCTATTTAATTAGTGATCCAGGGTTTGGCGATGAATCCAGCAACTTTGGCGACAAAATAGATAATACTGGTATCTTCCGGTTTTTTAGCGATAGAGCCAATAGGAACCGAAATATGCTTGACAATTCGAGAAACTATATATAAGATTTCAGGAACTATAAAATGCCGTGTGACCGAGCAGGTTATAGTGCCTTTTTTCCTCAGTGCTTCGAATAGCTTATAGTTGTTGTGTTGGTTTGTGCTGTTTGCGAGAAATGCTACTGTGCATTGCTTATGTGCGTCTTGGCTGTGAATTTCTAGCCTGTGTTCGTGTTATTAAAGTCTTCGTTTGTTACCGACGCATGTTAACTGGGCGTCGCCATACACCCACTACAAATAAATCCGTTAACTTTACAGACTTAGTGAAGAAAGTTCTGTAATAATATTGACTCTTTGTCTGACCGGAGTTCAAAATTTCGAGGTTCGTTCGAAATAATCCAATAGTCTTAGTTTTGATTTTCTTTCAAACTCGATATTAATAAAAATGACCTTTAAAGAGGGCATTACTATTAAAATATAATACAAAATTCTAGTAGATGGAAAAAAATTTTAATGTAAGTATAGAACGAACAAAATTAGGCAAAGCGAAACCATCTTCAAAATGAAAATTTGAGTATAGCTGATCTTTCTTAATGTGACAGAAGAAAGAAAATGCTACATTTTTCTAAAATTGATTATTTTGATAAAAGATGCCAGGCTTTTAAAAGGTAGAATTATGTTTTTATATGTCAAACTTCACATGATGGAATACATGGTATAATATGGAATTCCAAAATCGATAAAATAATAATCCCGGCATTATAACGGCAGCGAATTATGTTATTATTCGGACTATCAAAATTTAAAAATAGGAATACTCCTTTGTTATCATTGGGAAGCCATTATCTAATACTTTTGAGTCTTGCATATTGGCAGTCGTAAAGCTATTTATTAAATTCTAAAGAAATTGAACTAATTCAGTTGTTATATTTAAGTTATGACAGATTTTCTAACATTAACTGTAATAAATAGAAAACAGCAACAACAGAGAAGCACATACTGTTTGAAATAAATTTTCTATTATGTTTGAAACTGAACAAGATTTATATAATCAATTAAAAATTGCTTATTAAAATTTTGCTACAATTTTTTTATTTATTATCTGCTGAAAAAACATTAAATAATATTTTTTTTCATTCTTATTTCTATTAATATTAAAGAATCATGTATGTATTAGCGCATTATAGAACAAGTATTTTGAGTTTGAATACTAAATATGGGACAAATATTTCATGAATGGTAGTAAAGTACATTCCAAAGCAATTGTAATTAATAATTAAGCTTGATTTTGGTATTCGCATGAATATCTTACGAAATCATAACTGTCAAACCGGACTTTTACATCATTTTAAAATTTAAACAATTGTTTTTTGAATAATGTCAGTATAATAATTGGCAACAATTCTTAAAATTATTTCTTGACATAAATTTCTGGCAGAATTTTTATTATTGCAATGGATTTTAATCATTTTTATTGTTTCACCATACACTTATACTTGTGATTTTCTTTTGCCGTTCAAAGCTAAAGAAGAAAGATAAATGAAAAAATAGGTAAATGAAATTATATTACTGTGAAAGACAGTTCGTAATTTAAAAATAACTTACCAAGACTGTATCGTATTTAATAACATTATTATAACATTAAACTTAATTTATTAGAAAATTTCACTTGCACAATAAACTGAGCAGATAGAAGGCTATTTCATTAATACGCCATTTTATATCTATCATATTTAGAAATTAAAAAAATATCAAATGCACTTAAAATTATGTACAATAGCTTTAAATGAAATTAAATGCAACCAATATTCTTATATGGCTGGCTGATCTTTATAAATAATTTAAAGCACTATTTCTAATATTACTTTAGTATACTATATTTTTCCATTATATTGTTTTTTAGCTGCTCAGTATCGAAATAAATTCCATTTGTTATCTGAATACATTGTTTTAATTGTATGTTTCTATCTATAAAAATATATTTAGTCAGAAAAATTCAAAATTATAAATCATTAAAAATTAAAGCATTTCTTTGGAATTGAAATTTCATAAATCTAAGTTTATAGACATGATATGAGTCATGCAATGTTTCAGTTAAAGAAGGTGGAATACAGAAAATAACCTTTTTATTCCAAAGAATATTTCTAATATAGAATGTATATTATTTGCTATCTGACATAAAATGTTTTTAAAACTTTATTCGATCATAGAATTGAGAGAAGATTTGAGGTTTATATAGATGGTCTAAGAACAGTTTTCTTTTGCAGGGATTTTACGTGTAATTCAAACTTTGAGGGAAGAAATGTAGAGATTATGCGCAATGAATAATTGGGATTTGGAGCAAAAATGTATCTTCTTTGTTTTATGGAATTCAAATAAAACAAATGTTTTCCCTTTATTTTGATTTTAAATTTTCCCCAATGTGTGAACACGAGAAAGCTTTTTCTTGAATGTATACAAGAGTGTTTTACTAATTAACATTTATAAACATTTAGGGGTATTGAAAATTTTTAAAACTTCTAACGAAATAATGAAATACTCTTTAAAAAATTCATTTTTTAAAGCCGAAGAGTTATGAAGATCTTCGATTCTAAGTGAACAGAGAAAAAATAAATTGGAACTATCAGTAATTAACTGAAATGAAAATACGTATTAATAAGCTAATTCTTCATATCTCAGTAGTTAAAATATTTTGATCATTTTGTAGAAGTACCATATTTTCCAAAAGTTTCGAAATAAATTCAAAAGCGTACCTCTGAAATTTACTTAAAAACATCCAGTTTTCGAAAACGAATTGATTTCGTGTAAAATACAATTGTATCAATGAAGGACAATGAGCGAATTCTGGGGGCAGCAAATTCGAAGCAATATTTCAATCCTGTTATAAGATATCGGAGAAAGCGATCGAAGAAAATTCCTGTCTCTTCAGCCTCAGCCTCAGCAAATCCTCTAACAGCCAGTATTTCTGTTTCCCAAGTGGCATCACTCCTTTCAAAGAGTTCCCAATAAATATCTCCCCCCTCCAATGAAATTGACTCAAACACTCCCTCATCTAATCCAGGAAAAGTTGTTCGATCTCATAAACAACATATCCTACCACAGATTTGTGAGCCAGTGTCACAGTAAAAGAAATCCAATACAAGAAAGAATAACTACCAGGGGGATGTTGAATTATTGCCATGTTGGTGACGAGAAAAAGCTATGAATAAATGTCGTTAAGTCCTGCCTTTTTGGCAGAGTTCGAACAGAAGAAGGAATTCTAAGCAAAGTAACGTTTCAAACATACTTCACGTCTATTTCTTATTGTTCGATTGTTTTGGTTTTCATGAGTTTGAAACAAACTCGAGTTTTTCACTCATGAATTTCAATGTGGCAGATATAGATATTGCAATGAAGCTACAATTCTCATCTTTATTTCAGTGTTCAATCAGTTTTTGTTCCTTTATAATTTTATAAAAGTTTAGTATAATGCATCTAGCTTAATTTGTTGAAATAAAATTTCCCATTTCTTCAGCATTTTAATAATACTTTACCCATCATTTTAATAATAATAATAATATTAATAATTGATGTCATCCATATTTAATTAAGAATGCTCTATCATAACAAGTATTATTTTAATTTATACATAATAAATAAAAATTGTTTACATCTGATTACTTAATTAAGTTTGTCACATGACGAACTTAATTGGTACAATCAGTCCAATTCAGTGAAGCTGTGATCTTCGTTAAGATATAATATTGAGACATCTATTGAAAAGACAGCCAACATTTGATTTTTATATATAAGACATAATCTTTCAAAGACTACAAAATTACTGAAATTTGTTCAGTGGTTGGAGATGAAAATTCGGTTATTTTTTAAATCGCAGAATACAGTGAATTTTTAAAATTATTTTTAGAATAGTGGAACTGGTGGGTTATAAACGACCATTGAAGAAATATTTAGAACTCAGAAGTTTTCGTATGAAATCAGAATTGTCGAAATTAAATAAGTGGTTCAGGCAGTTATTAAATTATTTATAAAATAATAAATATCTATCTCATTGATCAGCTGTAATGCCAAACACTTTAATAGTGTTAATTAATTGATATTTAATTAACAAAGCTGTATCATAACAAATAAAAGTGTTACTTTAAATTATATACTTTAAACATAGAACATTCTGACGAAATTGACGAAATCAAACAAGTGGTAAAGTCAATGGTTCTTTGGACTTCTAAAATTCTTTTTAAATATACAGATTACTACATTTGCAAACATCAAGCAAGCGTTTTGAAAAATCCATTTAATAGGAAATATTATACTACTTAAATATAATACTTGATTTTAGAAATATTGAATTCAGCTGGATAAAGTTTTACTTTAGAGGTATGTTATGTCAAATACTGGAAATTAAACATTTTAAGGAATCGTAATTTTTTTTCTATTTTAAATACAAAAAAGAAAAATGGAAATATTGTTAAATCTGAAAAAAAGGTCTAAGAGCATTAACTATTTGCAGTAAGAGTTACTTTAGTACTGGAATAATAATAAAATAATAAAATCAATATAATAAAACAAAATCAATTTAGAAATTCTAAAAGAAATATTACTATTTACTTTAATTATAAGAAATAATGCTGAACACATAATTATTATGTAATATGATCATTTGGATATTAAAAAGAAAAAATATTTCAAACTGCAATTAAAATTGATTCGAAATCGGAATTTCATAAAATGTAAATGACGATTCCATTCAATATTTTACTAGAATTTAATTTTTAGATAATTCCAGATTTGTATTTTCTCAGTTATTCCGAATAAAATGCAATCAAAAGAAAATTTGCCTTCATGAATTTCTAATTTTTAAAATATAAAAATACATTAAGGTACCAGCAGAATAATGATATTTAGTTACTGCTAACACTTTACTGCATAGAAATTTAGAAATCTGGAATAATCTATATTCAAACAACTGACATAATTTTAAAAACACATATTTCATATAAATGCAATAGGAAAAAAAATTCTAAGCAAAAACATTTTAACTCATTTTAGCATGCTTGTTAAAAAAATTCTTGAAATTGATAAGCTTTACTTATTCTAATACTGTAATAAGCAAATTGATGGAGAATGGCATTTACTTATTTTAAATTTAAATTATAAGTGGTAATCACCAAAATTCGTATAATGTGATTATATAATTTTTAATAATTTCAAGATTTTTTTTAAACAAGCATGCTAAAATTAGTTAAAATGATTTTGCTTAGAATTTTTTTTTCTTATCGCATTTATTTGATAAAATAAATCAATTACACATCGATCTAAAAGTAGAGTTCAATTAAGTATGAAAAGTACTGGAAAATTTTGATAAAATAAGGATTGTTTATCATACTAAGAAACAGTAATTAGCAAGGGAGATTGTTAATAATTAAATATCTATATATTAAGTTTATTTGAATTAAATAAGATAAAAATTCACAAAACATTATTATTATTATTATTTACTTACTTAAATTGCTTCTGCAGCTTAAATCAATTTTATATGTAGACTTATTAAATAACAGAAACATCAATTTTATTAATTCTTTAGACTCAATATAATGAGAAATATAAATATTTTCAATTTGGAAAAAAGAATTTTCAATGATCCAGAATAAATTTTACTCATTGAAGATGTACATTTTATATGAAAAACATTTGAATATGAATGGAAGTATTAAAATAAATTAATTTTCAGGTTTACTTCCATTTATTAGAGTTCGACGGGCATTACTCAATTTGGAGCATATATGTATTATTTATGCATAATATGATAATTTTCATATTCTTGGCAACTTATTAAGCTTAATATATGTAATTATCATTTAATTTCAATTACAGGACCATGAATTTAAAAAAAAAGGGAAATAGAATAAAACCCGAGGTGTCACAGTAGAGCTTGATAAAACAATTTTGAACTAATACACATTGAACTTTATGCTAAATAGCAATGTAAAGATAAATAATACAGATCTGCATACATTATTTCTATGATAAATATTGAGGATTTCCAGTAACAGTTTCTTTAATTAAATAATTATAAACACAAATCAAAACTTATCTTTCCTTTTCAGCAAATATGCTATTTAAACTCATTAGATGATTAGAAATCCATGTATGTTCATGAAGTAGTAATTAAAATTTGATTTTTATAGAGCCAAAGATCTACAATTTACTCATCTATTTTGTGTTTATATATGATATCTAATATATGTATTTAGATGCTTTTATATTATACGTAACTGAAATGTTTCAAGAACAATATCATTATTCTTTTCCTTTTTCTCAATTTTTTAACAGAATAATTTATTTGAATTCCTGAACCCATATCTTCGGTTTGAAAGAGAAAAAAAGGTCGGAAGGTTATGAGAATGATTTATGAGCTTTTAACGATGGAAATTTTTATATTAAAATTTGATAAAATGCAAATTTAATCTTACAGAATCGCACTTTTTATGCATTAAGGTCATTCTGGGTCATTTTAAGTGATTAAAAGAATGTCTAAATGAGGGAAAACAAGTGTGGCAGTTTTCCACGTCTTGAAGAATGAAACATGAAATCCAAAGATAAATATGAAAGTTTTTTATTTTTATCTTATATGAAATACAGAAGAAAAGGGAAAATACAGTTGATTATCTAAAGAATTAATTTCTCAGTATGCCGCTTTGGAAAGATTGTTATTAAACCGAGCCATTATTTTTTGAATTTTTGTTAGATCGTGTGGCTGACACATTCTTGTTCTCTGTACTTACCAAACCTTGCCGATTTAGTTGATAATTTTTGTTTTTAAAAAGGGTCTTATGAAGCATGCGTAAACATAGGTGAAACTTTGGAATGCATCTTGAAAATACTGTGCTCTAAACGTCTTTCGCAACAAACTAGTTCATTGGTGTTATTGGTTATATTTAATTTTAATTTGATGTCCTAGATATAATATCATATTTCCGACAGATTGTTAGACATTAAAATCGTGTTATTTTATTTGTCTTAATACGATTTCTTTATTCTTACATAATGGTGACAAGTTCTGTGACATTTTAACATTATTAAAACTGTAAATATTCCATTCATATTCCTTCTAAAATTAGAGGTATTATAACTTCCTTTTTTTATTCATCTTGTTAACTACATATATATTAAACAGAATTCTGCTTTAGTTTTTAGCAGTGGAAAAAAAATCACGCTGTCAAATATTTGATGAATTAATAAAAGCAATTTATGTCTCATTTAACGTATTGAAAATATTTCTGTGAAATATACTTAAAATTATGATTAAAAGTTAATCAAATCTAGACTAAAGAACTTTACAACAATTGAATTGGCATCATTGTATCTATAATTTTTTGTACTTTGAAACATAAAATCAATTTTATACGGCGATATTTTCAGAAAATATATCGGAATCGCATGAAAATCTAGCTCAAAATTTAATTAATTAAAATTTCGAAAAAGTTGCTCTAAGGTGCACATTACCACTTTTGAAATGTATAATTGTGTCAAATTTAATCGCTATATATCAAACCATCAGTCCTATAGAGCGCCAACACACACCCATACAAGTTTATTTTTATTATAAAAATGACAAGTGATAACAAACAGTAATTTAAAATTTCATTGGTAATTTTTGAAAAATCCTGATTTTCCTCTTTCTTTTAGGAATTAAAGATTTCATAACCAAGGTAATATCTTATCAATAGTCTGAATTTAAATCCGTGTCATTCACAGTCAATAAAAAAGCAGAATGCATCTGCGTTTTTGAGTCGATAATTTAGAAATAAATGTGGCACATATAAATATCTTAAACTGTGGGAATGTGCTTCTCGAATTGAAATTTTAAAAATAATTTAAGTTAACTAATCAAATTAAATTTTGACACTTTTTTGGAAATAGGCACCAAAATATTATTAGAAGGACATATTTTTGTATCATTTTCAAATCTCATTGAAAATTATCTGCTAAATAATGCGTTCAAATTTACTTTACCATTTAAACGAAATTGTTTTAAATATCACCAATTTAATTTCCATGAAGTTTTTTCCAGATTTAAAAAAAAATTCTTAAAAATAATTTTCTGTAGTAGATTTGACTAGGACAATTATTTCAAACCTTTCTTTTCTTTTTTTCTTTCTTTCTTTCTTTTACCAAATATTTCATTGCGTCTTTTCTTCGATTGCTGAAAACTAAGAAAGAAGGTTTGGGCTGATTATCTAGGAATCTGCCTAGAAATCAAAATGTGATGACACATAATCATGAAAACTTAAGTGCAGTTTAAAAATAAAGGTTGAAATTATTGAAATAACAGGTTTTAATGTATTTTGCAATATGATGCATAAAATGGCTTCGATGACAGAATTGCGCATCAAATTATGCATAAGAGCATCAAAATCAAATAGAATATTGGAAATGATAATCCATTTTATGTAAAAAATGTTTTAAGAGGTATATTTGCAAGACTAAAACACAGTCTGAAATTATATTTTGAATTATAAATAACTGTATATTTTTCTATTGAAGGTCATAAAATATTGTACCATTCATTTTTCTGCAAACTATGAAATTCCTCTTTTTAAACTATGCCGATGAATCAGGTCTTTGCGCTTCAAGATATGATGGAGAACATAAGTGAGTCAGAATTAACTTTTAAAACAGCAAAATATCCAAAAATCATTTTAAAAAGTTTAAAGAATTTTTATATCACAGAAATCTTTGTTAACATTTTTAGAACTTTCGCAGTGATTCATATTTCTACATTAAATCTGCGGTTTTATATTAAACATCTTCAAAATTCCTAATGATTTTTTAGTTTTATTTATGTAAAAAGTAATACGTATGAATAAAATCGGCTCTTAAGAAATAACGTCTTCTAAATTCAGAGTAACTGTTTATTTATATAACAAAAATTTTAATAAAAAATTAATAGTGCTTATTCATTGAATTATTTATATATTTATGCGTTTTGATATAACAAAAGAATGTACAGAACTTCTGTATAAACATCAAGGAATTATTGGGGATTCAAAGAATTGCTTCGTGATTAGGGGAAAAATAGCATTGTATTGACACGACAATACTGCAACAGGATTGTGTAGATATATTTCAACAAAAATATCTGTAAGTACAACATCTGTATAGATCGTAAGGTAAAGGTTAATTTGTTCAAGATATTTTTGCCCATTTGAAAGTAGTTTGGAATTTCATGCGTTGCAAAAAGTTTCCAAGGAAGAATAAAATGGCTATAACATTTTCTTCTTACAGCTGAAGTAAACATTGCTTCTATTTTTAAAGTTATATATTTCTGAAAAACATGTTCAAAACAGATTTATTTTTATATTTTTTATATTATTTATTAGCGAAGCAATATCCTGTCGGTAAATCAACCATGTTATTTATTTTTTGGTTAATTTTTCTTTGTTTAACTTTCATCCCTGATATACGGCTTAAGATTTCTTGTGGAAAATTCGGTTCGCTATCATTTTGGGAATACAGCGGAAGAAATTTATCGCTCGCCACGACATTCTAACCAACTGTTGTAGAACGGTTACGGCAGGAGAAAATAGATCATTCCACAGTAGCGGAAGAGTTGTAGCGAAAACAAATAACAGACAGAGCTATAAAATTCGTGCTTCAACGGCCAGTCTGCAAGCGATAGTGTTTCAAGCAGCAGCAAGCTGCTTTTTTTCGTGTCGATTCGGCTTTTATTTTCTCTGTTTTGTTCGATTACTCTGATTTCGACAGCCATTTTATTTCAAGATATTTTTTTATTAGTTAAAAATGAGTAACGTGTAAAGTTACGTACTTTGTCGTGCTTTAGAAGTTTTTGGATATCGAAATATCTGTCAAGATTATGAATTTATTAATTTTGATTGACGCAAAGACAATTGCAATATTGATAAAGTCCGACTGAAAAATATTTTATTTAAATCTAAGAGCATGAATTACTCCCAAACCGCCCCGAATGACAAAATCATGCCTTGGGTGTTTTCAGTCGCATAAATGCAGTCTAGGAATGAAAGGTAATTTATTCATGACTAGCCGCTCATATGGATTCCACCATGCTTTCGAGCTAGAAAAATCACAATGAGTTATGAAAAGACAGCCTAAATCATGGAGTTAGTTTTATTTTAAAATTTATTTGAAAAAGATGTAATGTTTAAAAAAATGTTCGCATAATTAAAAAAAATATAAATGAATTAGGCAATTATCATTAAAAATCATGAATTATGTTAATGGGGTCGTATATGAAAATAGATTAAAACTGGAATCATAATTTATCATGAATTACTTAACAATACTTTGGTTAAAAATATATATTTATAATAAATATTGTAAAAGTTAATATAAACGTAGCTTATTATAGGTATTGCAAAAATTTTAAGAATCGTAAAATAGTTTAAATGAAATTATTTTACCCAAAAATGCATATAGTTCATGTCCAAATGTCACTGATAATGCATGATCCCTTTAAAACAGATAGAAATCTATAAAATAGATAGATAAACCTATAATAGCCTATAAAAAGATAGATAAAAGTTCAAGATTAGCAACCATATTTTCCTAATTTCTCTAACAATATTAAACATTATGAATTTTTCGATATCAAAATGCCGATTCCCGCTCAAAACGAGCAATGCCAAATTGCAAATTTTTGAGGTATAATGTAAAAATAAAGGTTATAAAAATAGGGCCATATTCAAAATTCTAGCACATGTTAAGAGGTCCCGACTTTATGAGTTAATCATTTTAGCTGCAATTTAAACTTTAAGTTAAAATATTCTCCATGTTAAAGGTACTTGAAGAGAGCATCTTACACTCTCAAAATAATTGATAAAAATTTCCTTGTATAAAATTTTATTTAAAACACCATACTTATGAATGTAAAATACAATATTTCATGAAATATTTCAATTGCTTCCTTTATTGTCATATTCTGCGTTTAGAGAGGTATGTAAGAATGTATATATAACAACAAAATATGGGAAAGAAACACATAAGAGCTATTTGCATAGCTTAGTTTATTCAGATGACTATGAAAAACAGTCTTCTATGTTAGCTACCAAATGAGAAGTGAAGGGGGCGGACATTTTAACACTACTTTTTTAATAAAAAGGTAGGAATCAGTTTAACTATAAAGTTGTAGATATTAATAAAAAATAATAAGATGTAAAATGAAAAAAATATAATATGTTGAATTATATAATAATAAAGAATATTCTTTAGTCACGGGCGACTAAGAATTCAATTTCTTTACTTTTAATTTAAAGAGCACCTTCGTCACACTAAAATGGAGAAATCGAGTCATAATTTCGCCAATACAATTAAGAAATACATGGGCACCAATTCAATTGCGTTCTTTATTGCTGTAGTTAAATAGTAAAAGGCAATTGGCCATTTCTTCAAAAATAAAAGCATTACGTTTGGTTCATATTAAAAATATTATTTAGTCTTGTCGACAAAGCAATAAAATTTTTGACAACTAATAAGATGATTGAATATCATTACACCATCATCTCGTACCATATTTGGCAAGAAAATGTTACACTGAAAACTACTTTTATTATAATATGGACAGAAAAAAATCACGGGCAAAAGATTTAACAAAGCAATCATATTGGAGTGAATTTTTTTGACAATAATAATTATTATTAAATAAATAGTGGTTAAATTCATTTTGAAAAATTATCATAATTAGATAATAAAAATAAAATTATTATCCATGAAAATTTACTTTCTTAAATCTTAAAGTGATGTAAAAATAATTTTAGATTGACAGTGAGCCTCAAATTTCGTAAGTTTAGATTTTATAAAATTTTTAATTAAAAATGTGAAATGTGTTATTAAAGAGTATCTACATATCAGAGAGTAACCATTTATAAAATTTCAAGTTTCTAATCCTATTTATTTGAGAGATGTGATGAGTAAATAGATCAATTTTATTTATCTTTTATACATTCAAATGAATTCCTTTACTCTAATGCTTATTTAACCTGATTTTAATTCACTGGAAATTGAGACTTATTTAATCTGATTTTAATTCACTGGAAACTGAGACTTATTTAACCTGACTTTTTATTCTCTCTCTCTCTCTCTCTCTCTCTCTTTTAATATCAGAATCATAATGGTATATATAATTTCAGATTGAAAGTTTGTTAATTATTATATTATAGAAACAGTATCATTATGATTATTTTACAGCACAAGCAATCCATGCTTTGCTACTAAATTTTAATGTTTACCATTTTGGAAAGGTGACAGATGAAGGCTATATATTGAAATTGCAAGTGCGAAATCTTATTTCACCATCACTCCGTCTCATACGTAGTTAATGAGTTAAATTTGATGTTGACTTAAAATCTGGTCACTGGTGTGGTGAAGAAGTCTGAAGAGGAACTGCCTCTCTTATGACGCCTTCATCATCTGGACACGGTTCAAATTTATTAGATTTCTCTGAAGTTCTTTGCATTTGATTTTCACCATTTGAAAATAATTCCTTTGCCTTCTATTTGAGTTAAAGGTAAATCCAAGATTAATTAAACAAATACTTCAAATTGCTCTTAAATGGATGTTAATATAACAGATGTAGTTGATTCATTATGTGGCTGTATTTTTAGAAGAAATAAGTCGAGAGTCAAATTGCAATAATCTTCTTATACATGTACAAATTTAATCATATTTTTTGTTTACCAACTCAAGAGAGCGGGAAGATAAAAAAAAATGCAACTGGAATGATCAAATTATTTTAATAAAAAAATAATATAATCTAGTTTTACTAATTAATTTTGTAATTTAATTAAACCATCCCTGTTGACAAAAACTGAAATATCTACAAAGAACCATATGAAATAGAATAATGATTTATCGATATGTGGATTAATTGCTCGATTTCTGAATCAATTTCTCAGGGCAATGGTATGCATGTTTCTAAAATAAATGGCAAGAGTTTTTGAAGTTTGTCTTATTTCTTGAAATATTTATCACTAAGAAAGCCAGGAGGGAAAGATCTTTATGAGATGAGTACAAAATCAACATATTTATTTCCTTTTTAAGCAATTTTTTCGTCGCACGATACTTTAAATTCATAATATATATATATATTCTTTTCTATTCACAAAGAGGATATTTCTTCGAAATAAACTAGGTTAACTTAAAACTTCCACAACAAAATAAGAGTGAGCGTATTTTAAATCTGTTTTATTGCAATCTAATGTGGAAAGCTGACAGTACTCTTGAAATTTATCTTAAACAATTCAGACTGTGGTAGCGTCTAGTCTTCTTTTGAATAAAAGAAAACACCAGCTTTGCGTTACGTTCCAGAGAGGAAATACATTAAATTGACTGAATAGAAAACAAGAAAACAGATTGAAATTCACAGAAATTCAAAATAGGTTTAGAACCCGAAATTCCTTTATCAGAAAAAAACAGGCCGTTGGTAAATAAATGCACTTACAATTTAATCCCTAAAGCCGAATGATTCTTGAAGGTACAAATACATTTTGAAAAAAAATCCTATCGTCTATTTTAAAGTATTCGCATACATCTTGATTATGCTTGTTTGCTTAAAGATTTACTGCAGAGTAGAACGTTTTACCTTTCAGAATAAGGCCGTGTCCTTGCGTGCTAGACAATGTTCTTACATTCTTTTTTTATCCATTGATCGCTCTCGTTATTAAAACTTTGGGAAACAGAACACATGTTTTTATCCGGGTACCTATGTTTTGTTTGTTGATATGTAAATTGCATTGAATATTTTGATTCAAAAATGTGTGATATATAACCATGTAGTGATTTTAGAGCTATCAAATATAAGTGCTGCCATATTCGTTTTTAAATTTTGGTCTGAATTATTCGGGAAACTGTAATTAAGATAATTATTATCATTACCCTTTTTGCATATCCCTCAATAATTGTGATGATTTCAAATACAATATAATTATACAAGAGTTATACAACAGTTTAAATGATAAATGATAGCCATTAATTATGTTTTAGTTAGTTGAGAATTGATAATTATTGTCCTATAATATTTTTTGTATTTTCATTCAAATAACCATGAAACCTAATTTTGTTTTTGTTATAGAAACTTTTAACTTGTTTCGAATATTACAATTCATTAAAGTGCTATGATGAAATTAATTGCAAGTTAAATTGAAATAGTTTCACGGGTTTATAAACGTAATCGTAAATATGTTTTAAATGAGAGAAGAAAAAATAAATATATTTAAGAAAATAATGATAAGTATGAAAATATACTTTAAAAATCAGGTTATCTGTATTTTATCGAATAAATTTTTGCGGCATAGAAGTATTAGATAATTTTATGCACAATAAATAGGATACAATTCACCAAACAAATAAAATTTCATTAACATTGTTATTTTTTTGCCAACAAAGGCACTTTCACTGAAAAGGAATTAAATTTCTTCTGATCAGCGGTTATATAATAGGCTCCTTTCCTCACTAGCAGTCTAATCATTGTTAATTAAGGATAATGTCCTTTGAGATTCTTACATGCAATATCAATTATTGGTGCACATTCGTAAGGAATTCACCTGCAATCGAGTTTAAATGAAAATTTTGAAGCAAAGGATGTAAATGCATGAAAGAGATCGCGCATGCTATTCACAAAAAATAAATTAAAATTCGACACTCATCTTGTTCGTAAACTAATTGTAACCGCATCAGAAAATGAGAATGAGTCATATACTAGTTTTTGAATTTTGCAAGATAAATTAAATGTAATCGCATGCATATATACGCGCGTGAGCGCATACATCTAGAAAATGAATAGAAATGTCTTGAAATGGGCTCCGGATAAAATAGATGACTTAGAGATAAGGTTAAAATACAATCTAATCTTTTCTCTTAAATAGTTCATTAATTTAAAATTCTTTGTTTTAGTTCTGGGTATTTTTTGTAATATTGTTTAAAATATGTTATTGACAAATTAATATGCTGAGGAATTGAACATAACTTAAGTATGTCGTATTAATTAACTTTCATTCTTTTCATTTGAATTTTTAAAAATGAATTTTATTATATAAAATAATATTTTGATTTTCCTTTATGGAAAATTTCAAAAAATTAACTAGCCATTAAAAATATTCCTGTTTGGATAATTCTATCAAACATTTGGGGTAATCATTAAGCTTTTGTAATTAATAATATTTCGAAAGGTAATATAAATCAAGAGGATTGTAAATATATTACTACAAAAGAAATAGTGAAATAAAACAAAATTTGGCTGAAAAGTGTCACCATATATTAATATTAGTCATAAAAGTTGGCGACAAGCTTAAAATGAAGCAAGATGAACATAGTCAATCTGTTTTGTCATTCTACGATGTAATTTGGAATCCTTCTTATCATCAAATAATGAAATGAAAGATAAGAGACATACATTTTTTCTCTCAATAATAATGATGATGGAGAACTCAATTTTGATAGTGAAACGACATCATATTTAATTCACGAAGAGAAGCGACATCTTAAATAATTGAAACGATATGAGAATAACCAGATATTCAATTTGCTTATTAATGCTGAAGAATTTATTCTTTTATATCATCCTATCGACAGAAGTAGACTTCTCCCAATTTTTTTCATGCTTTTTAATAAATGTGCTGCCATTTCCTAACTCTGCATGAAAAATTAGATCTTGGATGTCGCCAAGAGCGGCATCTCCCGAGTTTTCAGAATTAATTCCCGAGTCTCCTACACATGATAATTTTATGATTTGTATTATAATAAAGAAAACGGAATATACACTATGGGGACCATTTTTTTGACCAAATTAAATCAAATTGCCTTTGACACTGAACAAAAATTTTAGTAACAAAATTACATTACAAATCTAATTTATCCAATATACTATATATTCCTCACTTATTGCGTTTACATTACATGTGAAAATACAGATTTTTTTTTTATATATTTAGTTCCAAATATGACACAACTGTCCAATCTAAATACCAGATCTGTATAATTTTTTTTATTAAATTATTTATTTATTTTTGTGGTTATTGTGTGCACTTGTACTCTGATTATTATCCAGACATTCTTTTAAAAAGATTTTGTTCAAATTTGATAGAATTAATTAAAAAAGCTGGTGATAAAATTATATAATAATTTTCTTCCATGTTTCCAAAAGTGTTTCTGAATTATTATGCTCACAAACAAACAGACAGACATAATTCTGAAATGCAGCTTTTGAACTCAACGAGTTCTGAAATATAGAAATTCGTCAAAATCTCGTAGTCGAGCATTTTGGCAATAATAACAATTTTCTTTTCTTTTCTTTCTAGTGTGCGAGAGAGTAATTCAAAATATATATAGATATATATTTTGGGTTTCTTTGATTTATTAGTAAGACATATTCATACAAGTAAGTCCAAAACTCCAATCTGTGATAAAAATATCATGAAAAAGAAAGAAGAAATGACATCTTCATAGTTTATTCATATAAGGTCTCCGTAATCTCACACGATTATTCAATACAGATAATTGTTGTATTTATCATTGATGCTATACTTATCTTTCTCGTTTTACTATTAATTTTCCTGTATAATGAGAAATTATTACATGTAAACGGAAGGCTTACAAAGCTGCTGTTTCTAGAAAGATTTATGGTAATTGACATAAATTATTATAAATAAATTCTAAAAATATTGTTATAATATCTTATTTTGTATAACTTTTTTTGTTCCTTCTGAATCAAAGAGTAAAATCATCGCTTTTATTAAAAAGAATTCACAATATTTTTTACTGAATGATTTTTTTGGACGAAAAAAATTCAACATTTCTTCCTTTTTTCAACATTATTAATAATTATATTTTATCATTGTACTGGAAACTCCCATCATAGGAAAATATATTCATTATAATATTTCCAAATATACATTTTTTAGTTTTGGTTTTTTTTTTCATTGAAAAACGAAAATTTGTTACAAATACCGTCATTTATTCCAAAAAGCGTTAAATGAATTAGGATTATTTCGTTTTTACTTCACAAACGTAAAATCGTCCGATTTGATCGATTATTCTACTCATTAATTGATATGCTACGACTGAAAAGCTAAAATAATAATAATAATAATAAATATTTAAATGCTTTTATTATACAAACTTCCAATTTTTCACTAAATCTAACTAGAAGTTTTATAAAATTTCTTTTTGGAAAGCTGTAATCGAAGACAGATTTGCTTTCTTTAGATTAGTTAGGCATGCAAAAGTTGCTTATCACTTTTGGATAATTTTTCTCATGAAAGAGGCAGCACGAAATATAGTAGAGACCAAATTTTCTCATTCTTCGTTTAGTACAATTATGTTTCTTACTTTTTCTGATATGGATTTACAATTTATTTTTTGTTTGTATTATTTTTAATCTGAAAAACTATGTAATATTTAATTATAAAACTTTGTCTTCTCCTCCACCTTTTATTTCTCCTCTATTTTTATGAAATCAAAACATATTGACGCATGCACGAATGTGAAAATGATTTTCCTGTTGAAAAATACGATTTAATATATATTTGAAGGATCTTCTGTGGAATACAGTTTCGGACGTGAGATTCTATCAGGAAACTGGCATAACATTGGCGAACTAAAAAAGTGAACAAGACCAAAAACATTTGTATGTTTCAAAGTTTCTATCAATAAAAAAAAAACTATCATATATTAACTTTTAAAGATTGACTGATTTATGAAACTTTAATACAAGAAAACAATCTTTATGATGAAGCAATTTTTCACATAATTGGTAATAGTTTCTATTTTCAATAGTTAAAAATTATAGTGAAATGGAAGTTTAATTTTCCAATTTCTATAAACTTCCATATAGCCCGTCGACGAACTTCTCCGAGACTTTCAACGTCCTTACCACGTCACCTTTGATAAGCTAAAACTAATCAAAATTAATGTGGTTAACGTATTCAAAATATCAGAAGAACAAAGCATTATTAGGCACATATCTATCTATTTTCCTTGACAACCCAAATCTAATCAAATTTACTCTGGTTAATGCATGCAAAAGATAAGAAGAACAAAGCATTATTATGCTCATATCCCTTGATAATCAAAATCTAATCAAAATAACTCCGGTAAATGTTTTCAAAATATAAGAAGAGCAAGGCATTATTAGGCCCATATCCTTTGAGAATCCAATCTAATCAAAATTATCCAGGTTAAATCATTCAAAAGATAAGAAGAACAAAACTTTATCAGCATATACGCTATGATAGAGGAAGATAAGCCAAAATATTCCTTGAGTTCTGTCATGAGAAGCCTTGTAATAGGAAAATCATTGTATTCTAAAGGGAATTTCCATAATAGAAATGGATTCAAAACTATAAAATTGTTGAAAAATTTGGAGTAATATTTTTCCTAATAATTGTTGCCTGTTTTATCCTTCGTTTTCCCTTAAATATTTAAAAATAAAAATTATAAAATAAGAAATTATTTAAATCTTTCTTGAAAATAGATAACAAAGTAAATATTTCCATCCAATTTTTTTTTTTTATAAAAATGATAAATTAAACAGGAAACCAGTGAAAACGTATTTAGATTTTCCTTAGAGAGTAGTGTCATAAAGAGATTGTATTTTCTAAGCTTTGTTATTTTGTACAAAAATAAAAAATGTTGAAATAAAAAAAAAATAATTTCATGAACATCACAAGATATTTTTTTAAGGCAACATCAAATAGTAAGTAATAAGAATTAAAAAAATAATCCGATTAATAAAAATCAAAAAAAGAAATAAAAACTCTACTAAAATGGTAAACATTTCTTATTAAAATTGTTCAAGTAAAAATAAATTTAATGCGTGTTTTATACCTCTATATGCTAATTTAATTAATGAATTCTAATAATGATAAATTTGTTCATCTTTATTTTGCATATTTTTTTTTAATAAACTACAGACAACATTTATATTTTAGCTATGTTCGAACCTAAATATTTTAATTTGTTTTAAATGTATTATTTTTTAAAGTTTTTTTGAGATGCGACGATGCGTTTGCATATTAATAAAACTATTTTCACATATTTAATTAATGATATTCCAGCAAACTTCTTTTTATATTTTTTTATTTAAATACCTATTTCTAATTAACTGAAAATTAATCATTAAAAAATAATTTTTATTTCATTTATTTTCGTATTATATAAACAAAGGAAATTTCCTCTCGTCGTTTTAATTATCTTTTAGCAGCAATGAAAAAATATATTCTTAATACCACCTGAATTTATCAAAAGAAGCATCGTTACAACAAGCTATTTATCTTTAGAGATATAAATCTTTTTTCATAACTAAAAAAAAAAAAACCGAGTAAACAAAACATGTTCGTAAATTTTAAGGTCTTCCATCTGGTAACAATGCGTTATTTATCATACACTCTGGATCAAAATGAATCATAACACGAAGTATAAAAAGAGTCCTATTTTCTATCCAATAATAAATTGGATATAAAGCTAAATGGCTCAAATATATTACATGCTCCTTTAGAAATAATCAATCACTTAATCTTTGTCTGGGCCAAAGACTATGCTCCAAAGACGTTTTCTCCGAAATGGTGAACTGACTTGTGTCCGTGCGGGCCTTAACATTAGATGACCAATGGGATCATCAATATTCTAAGCGTCGGAAGGGGAAGTGAATAGGTGGTCATCCTCGGGAGCTCGTTAGTCACCTTTCGGTCACTCCCATTGACCTTTATTAGAGTTCGCTACATTCTATCTCAAATTCGTAACATTTGTTACGGTATTTGGATTGTTATTGCCTTTGCCTAAATTTGTTGCATTTGTCTTATTGTCAGCTTAGTTGTGAGTATGTTGATGGCATTAATGGTAAACGTTGATGCGTTGTGTTGGAAACTAAGCTAAGGGCTTATGTTAAGAGATGGAAACTAAGCTGAAAATTTATTTAAAAAATTGCAACAAAAGGGAAATGATTGGTAGTGTTAATCTAAATGTAATAAATACGATTTTTCAAAATCTTTATCATAATGTAAAATAATCCAAATATTAATTTTGTATGTCGTCACAATCTCAAAGAAAAGTAATGGCCATGTTTTTTGAAGAAAGATAATATGCATGGATTTCACCATTTTATTTTTAGTCTTACTGAAGTAAGAAAGTGATATTTTCTCATTAAATGTATTTTTAAATAATTTTGTCAGAGTTTTAAATGATAAAATGCATATTACATTTTCAGCATATCATTAAGAAAAAATATCGAAATACAATAAATAGGATTTTTGAAAATCCTTATAACATTATAAAAATAATCTAGATATCAGTTTTGGATATTTGGTTTCTATTTGCATATTTACAAATTAAGTATTTTTTTTTTAATCTTTCAAGCTTAATAAAGCTCACAAGCTTTCAAAATTATTTTCACCCTTCCTGCCTGATGATACTGAGAAAGATTCTGTTTGGTTATTAAATAGTTTTCATTTTTTTTCATTTGTGAATAGCTTGTCGTGGCGAAGAGAATAAAACTTTATAGATTTGAATAATAATAAATTTAGATTTTATTACATTTAGTACAAAGGAAATCAAAAGAAATCCAAAAATTATTTGAAACAGCAGGAAAACATTGAAAAAAGGAGCAAAATACCAGTGTAATAACATAATTCAATAAAAGACCTGTCAAAGATCGTCAAAATGTTAAAAATTAGAAAAAAATTCATTTTGTTTATAGGGATTACACTTAACTCCATGTAAGAAACTCTAGCATGGAAATACTAACTTTCTTAATACTATTCTCTAAGTTTGTTAGGAATTACTCGTGTATACCTTTTAATAATTGTACTTGGACAGTATTAACATGAAGCCATTGAGGGAGAAGCCTGTTACAATGCAGTTCTGGCAATTAATCGCTTGGAACGTGTTAATACAGGAGTATTAAAAAAGCTAATTATTTCTTATGCTTTTTTCCGTATAATTAAAATGAAAAAGTCGACACATACCTGTAACTGTAGTCACAAAATCAAACCTCAAATTTCATATTTGTAAATCATTGGGTTTTTGAACTATCGACTTTATATGCATATGAAAGTACAGACCGACAGACGATCAATCGCTTGAAGAATGTGATTTTAAATCTGATTTATATTTACTCTTTTGATGTAAAATTCCTGTCTAAAATTTTGTATATATATCACTCCTTAGATTCTAGTTATCTTATTAATTTATATTCCAACAGTGGGGAGAACACAGTTTCACTTATAGAATTTATTTAAAATTTGAGAAAAATCTACAAATTTGGATTATTCATATATCAAATTAAAATACTTCTAGATCAATGTTTCTGAGATATGTTTTTGTCAAAAACAGATATAGTTTAAAAATGTGGAATTATATCTGTCTGTATTCGGGCTTGGAGAGATATGAAACGTGGAGATTTGTCAAAATCTTGTTCAAATTTTTTGCCAATTTTCGTATTTTTATGACAGTATTTTCGTATGCAGGAAAGTAAAAATATTTCTTGTTCATTTTATAAAAATGTAACTATGTAAGTTTTAAATTTCATCATCTTTATTAATAACTCGAAGCAAATTTTAAGGATGGTGAGACTCCATTCCATCCTTTCTATTTCGTTTGTCAATAATTCCAGCTGCAATCGATCGTGGCTTTTATCCTTTGTGAGTTTTATCCGAGACAGACTTAATCGTTCTGCAGCTGAAAACATCCAAAGCTCAGTTCTGAGTGACATGGGAGCGAAAAGTCTGAGATAAGGATAAGAAGCGGTCACTTGGGGGTTGACCACCGCTCCAGCCTGGTGATAGGAAGTTGGGTGAAAGGATAAAGATGGAAATGGCCGACAGAATTTTCTTTCTTTTCTTTTTCACGGAAGCTCTTTATCCGCTAAAGACTTGGGGAGCATGAGTGAGATAGAGAAAGGTATTTCTGCTGGCAGAACCGCTAGTGGTACTATTTATTTTTTATATTTATATTTCGGATTTCCTCTCTAAAGACTTCCTATTTCTTCAGCGAGAAAATGCATATTTGCACTCTGGCTTTGAACTGAAATTTTGCTCGAATAGAGAAAAGAGGAAATAGTTTTTCGAAAGCCCCTTTGGTAGAAGGGCAGGAATTTTAAAGCAAAGAAAGGTCTGCGTTTAAATAAAGCTGCCAGTTGAAATGTTTTTCAATTTGCTGAAATGTAAATGTAAAAACAAATAAGGGTTGCTTTGAAATGCATACTTTTTGTAAATCAGTGTGAAGTTTAAGAAACATATTAATAAGTGTATAATCATGTTGGCAAGGATTAATAATGTAGCAAATAAATTCTTTTTTTCCCAAAGATTTTAAACAACAACTTAATATATAAATCGGTTTTAGAGGAATAGATATATCTCAGAGGAATAAAGATTCTTGAAAGAAATGCAAATATATATATTTGAAATGTTGTTGATATTAATTTTTGAAACTCTACCAATATCACTTTACATATTTCGTTATTGCATATCTCCATTTTTTCAGATTAATAAATTACCAATGACAACCTCAGACAAAAGTAATTAAGAATAAGAACAAGAGTGGATTTCGATCAAGTATCACCAGAAGAAAACACATAAAAGTTTGGGTATATATAACTGCAAGAAACTACACGCTTTTTTATATAAAACAATAACTCACTAGCCTTTACAAAAGCACATTGATATTGTTACAAACCTGCAATTTGGTTTCCCAGCATTGTTGGTTCCATCATTAGAAAGACTGTTTTAAAGTCATCGGTATTGGACGGTGTCCGAGTGTCGCGTCGGAGGTCCCAGAGCTTGGCGAAAAACTTGGCTACCATTTGACCACTTGGCAACGAATTTGGCAACTTTGGCGTCAAAATAGATTATACCCGAAACATCGAGAATTTTCCCGACCCTTCCAGTAGAAACCGAGAAACGCCTTGAACGCTCCTGATTGGTTGAGAGGTTTCTAGCCCCACCTCCTGAGACCTATAAAAGGGTCTGTAGCTGCCAGACAGAGTAATCAGAGTCAGAGTAGTCGAAGAAGAGTAGTCGCAGTCGGAATCGACAGAGCGGAGTAGTCGGAATCGACGGTGAAGAACTGGCTTTCCAGGGATTAGCAGAGCAGCGACGGAGTCAAGCTAGTGCTGAACTAATCTGCAGTAGATTATTGTTGTATGCTGCACATCTCGGCTGCAGATAATCGTCTTCTATGCTGTATATAGTTGTCGTTTTTGTGCTGTCCTGTGTGTCTTCGCGTAAATAAACGTTTTTGTTTCTTTTTCGACAGCTGCATGCTGATTGAGAGTTCTCCACACCATATAACTTCCACTATCGAAACGAACCTCGGAAATTTCGTAACAATATAAAAAATCATTATAATTGAGTGTATGAAAAGCAAAAATATATATTCAGTGTTTCATAAAGCAAAAAAAAAAACAAACAGAATATAGATAAAAATCCGCTTCAACAAATAATTGAGACTTTTAAACAAATTTCTATTTCTATTTTATTTATAATTTATTAAAAGACTATTTGTGGTGCACGTTCAAGTCAGTGGGAAATAAATTTGAAGTTACAGGAAAATTTATTCCATGTATCATTATTCTTAATAAATCAGTCTTCAACATGTTTAAATGTATTTAAAGGCAAATTATACTTTCCGCATAGTAATATAATGTATCACGTAATTTTCGCATAGCAATATAATGTGCCATATAATTTCCGCATAACAATATAATTTCCTATTTATTAAAACTGATTTGCTTTACAATGAAAATATACTTAAATCTTTTGATTAACAAAATGGATCTCGTCAAATTCTTTGGATTATTTGGAAAGATAGAAAGCACAACGAAACTTGAATTGCGTTGCCTCAGTGTTTTCAATCAGTGTAGCTATCTATGAATCTTCATTTTGAGATATGGAATTAGAAGTAATTCTATGAATAAAGGAGAAAAGGATTGGGCTCCATTAATTCTTTGAAGCATAAAAATGTGTATGCCTTTATTTGTTTCTATTGTTATAGATTTATCCTATTGACGGAATGGATATAAATTCTCGTTCAAAAGAGTCATAACTGACATAAGTTTAATAATATAGAGATTTTTTTTTTTAAATTGAGAACAGGATTTAAATTCTGTGTGGAAGATGGAATGGTCATCTCCATTTCTCATAAGAGGTGGTATGTTGTGTTTAAATATTTGGGCAACACCAAAAAAATTAGCAATGTTGCTGAAATCAACAATTATTTTTTCTTAGTGAATTATTTTCTCGAAAGATAAAGCAGAAGCACGGAAAATGGGAAACATAATTCGTTTGTATATTATTTTACATTATTTTCTCAATAATGGATTTTGAAAATTCGATATTCAATTACGAAAAAACTAAAAACACAAATGCAGCTTTCAATTTAATACTCGGAAACCAGAACTATCTCATGACAGATCCTGCTCTGAAAAGCCTCCTTTTAATTTTTTAATTTTGTTTTGGAAAAATATTCCCAAGATATTAGATTTACAATAACTTGTTTGTAAAGGATATCTGCGATACTTGATTTCATAATATAAAGGAGTGATCTAACATCATTTAGGTAATTAATGAAAAGTTTTTAATCTTATACATCTATAAATATTTACATCTATAATTCATCTGAATATATAAAGTGCAGTTTGAATTTAAATTCCTTCATTAATCTGGTTGGCCAAAAGAATCTGTTTAAGATGCATTTTAACCCCAGATTAACATGCAATTTATTGGCTTACTTTTATTATCATGAATGGAATTTTTATTCTAGAAGAACCCCACCCAGAAAACTTTCCTAGAAGGGTTTCATTTCTTAGAAATTTCTCCATTTGATATCAAAAAGATAAAAGAATGTTTTCGTTTCTACAAAATTCTTAGAACGATCAAGTTATTGGAAAAATATTTCTTTCTTTGAAAGATTGAAAAGTTAAACTTCTTTACTCATAAAAATTACTTTAAGAATATTTGAATCACTAAGGGCAATTTTTTAATGTTTCAGTTATAGTTCATTGGAAAGAGAAACAGAATTCCTGACTGATAAAAACTGCAATTATTGATTCAAATAATTTATATTTTAGAAAAAAATTAACTGCTTTAGAAATCATTACTCAAGGGATTAGCTTATATTTGAAATGAAACAATGTTAATACATCTGAAATAATACATTAATGTCCAATCTTTTATTGTAAAACGCCTCTTATGATGTAAAGCTTTTTTTATGTTTTAGGCGAGGCAATGAGATTTGTTTTTAAACATAGAGTCAAAATTTCGGCTAAGGAACTCGATTCTAGATTGAAACGATCAGCTATTTATGAAGGTTATTGGTGATCGTTAATTCTATCATTCACACAGAATTCTCATATGAAAGATTATAGAATGAAATATCAGCTGAATTGTCATCATCATCACAAAATTGCAGTGTTAAGTATAAAATTGCCTTTATATGGATTTTGAAATTGGATATTAATAAGTCAAATATTTTATGTATGGAAATTTTATGCACATTGTGTCGATATTAAGTGCACTAAATATAGTTCAAAATAACAAGTTCATTTCCAAAATTTATAGTATGCAGCAATAAGATGGCATTTGAATTAATCAAAACATTCAGTGTCTTTTAAAATGTCATGAACTAAACATTCCGCTCTTCTTTTGACACGGAACACTCTAGGAAGAATGTTGTATCAGTTGAGAAGTACATTTCTTCATTTAACCTTAGTTTAAATCGAAAAGATCAATATCAAAATATTTCTTTTTGTACAATTTGAAATGGGATACTGAACTGCCAAAAATCAATCGTCATATCAACTTAGTGTTGTGGAAGTGTCAATAAAGTCCTTGAGCACTGCTTAGAATGGTCAATTCCAAAATGCCAGTTTTAAAAAAGTGAAAGATTCATTTTATATGGTAGCCTTTAAACTAACATGGATTAAATTTGCTTCGATTAGTGTTGTTGGAAAATCATAGAAGGGACGAGAGAGAAAGTTGACATTTTACCTTGTGTTAAACAAGGTCAAACCGAAGTTGATTCTCCTGTAGCCTTGAAACGGATTGTTAATCTAACAAAAAAAAAAAGAATGGATTTGATTATGGTAAAACCAAACTGCATTCTTTGATCGTTAAGAATATGAAATGATAATTTTTTTTTTTATTTGCACGAAGCTGCACCAGGGCAAAAAATAAGTAAATAATAAAAACTAAAGAAAAATACTAAGTTTGGATACATACAATTGATACATATGTAGATATAAAATCAAAGAAACATTATATCATTGGATATAATTTATATCAGTTTATTTCTAGTGATAAGGATAAGGTATAATTGTGACAGGTAATTAATAGGTATGGTATAATTGTTACATGTAAAGTTGACATGCTGAAAGTTAATGTCGACCGTATGAGAGATAAATTACTATTTATATGTTATTATATAAAAAAGTATCCATATAAAAGATCCCATGAAAACTACAAAAAACGCTTTTCATGTAGGTTTGCCTTACACATGATGTTGATATTTCATAAATGTTTATGAAAAATTGTTTCCTTACATAAATCAATTTAAAAAGACTTTAATTTCAAAGTCTTATTTTAACTTTTAATATGTGTTTAACAATTCCTTTGAAGAATTGTCTTTATATTTTAATTATATTATTTTTATAATGTTGAAACAATATTTTATATTTCATCTTTTGAATCATTAATATTCTATATAGTGAATTTTAATGGAAATTTTTAATATTTTTATTCATGAAAAAGTTGGTTATTAAAAACGTTTTCAAAACCGCAAGTCTTTAAGAAACAATATTAGTTGAACTTATTTTGTTAAATTGTGGTTGTAATCATAAAAATATGAATATATTTATTAAAAAATATGGAAAAATTTTACATATTAGGTATTATTTTAAAATTACTATTAACTTATTTTTTCAAATTGTGGTTGTAAATATTATATATATATATATATTGAATGAAAATTTGGAATAATTTTACATACGAGGAATTATTTATTTTCGACCAGATATTTTGCGATAAAATATATTTTTGTAGTAAAGAATAAAAAAAAAATCATAAGCTGCCATAATATATTTCGAACATTTAAAAATCACTGTTTTAGAGAAACAGAAAAAGAACATAGATACCCAAATGTATATTCAACTATTTTCTTTATATCCTTAAAATAAGTCATTGAATTTCAAAATCCATATTTTGAAAAAAAAAAAAAACTGAATTGAATAAACATTTTTTTCGAGTTTTTGAATTTAACAGTAAATAAGAAACTACATTAGAGAAGGAATTATAGAATAAAAAAATATTGAAGAGACTTAAAAATGTATACATGCTTGAAAACGCCCCCAAATGCTTTTGAAGGATACTAAGACGAAATTTATGTATCATTTTTTTTTTTTTGCATAAAAGTAAACTGGAAATATAAGGCAAGATAAGTTTATAAATTGTTTGAATGTTAAGTTAGAAATTATTTTAAGGGAATATCTTTTAATATGAAAGAAATCAAAGGAAAGACAATGTGCATCTAAATTAAGCAGGGCGTATTTTAGTACCAAACAGAGTTACTTATGGAAAGCACAAAAAATATGCAAAACATATATTGATCACAATTGAATAGAAGAATATCAGGATGTATCAAATATTGTACACATATTTACATATTTTCCTGAATATGAAAATTTTTCATTGAAAGTTTTCATTAATCAGGAAATTTTTCTTCTTTTATAAACATTTTTCAAAAAGGAGGGGGGGAAAATTGGTTCGTATTTTCGCCAACAGGGAGAAATTGTCACTTGTGAGCAAATGAGTTGTTCATTTATAAATATTATTAACAACTAATATTCTTTTAATAGAAAATTCTATAATGTTAAAAACAAATAACACAGAATAAAAAATTTAAGAAATGCAATATATGTTATAATACGAAGCAGACGGTAAATAAAAATGAACCGTAAATATGCATGTAAATTCTTTCTTGGAATCATGTTTTCATCAAAATATCATTCCATGCATAATGCGACATAATTCTATCTCACCTTTTTTTTACAAATTGCAGGCGCTCTTCTACAGGTTCAACTATAGTGTATATTCATGTGTGTGGATAGTTAAAAATTAAAAGTAAAGCTATTTTTTCGGTTCTAAAATCGAATTTTATTGAAAATTTGCATTATACACTCGTTATAAAGATGGACGAATTTTAAACAGCAAGCATTGTCAATTTTATGAAAATGATTACTACCGCATGACGTTTTTCCAGAGTGAAATATGAATTATTTTATTGTGCTTTTTTCTACATTTCTAAACTGATACTGCGTATTCAGAAAACAAAATTCAAACAATTTTGGAAAACAAAATTCTGTTGTTTTCCAATATTTTACATTGTAGCTTCTTGAAAACTTTCTGTCTATTCTCTCTGCACATGTATTTTCAATTTATAAGTTCTGATTCAGGATTAATTCAGGTTATTTATTATACCAGAGTCAAATTTGTCTTACATAAATCTTTGTAAATGCAGTACTTACTGAACAAATTATTTAAAAATAAATTTGATTAAATTAAAAAAAAACCAGAAGCAAAGAAATCATTTTATAGAACGTTTAACCTTTTGACTTCGAATTAAAAAAATACTTCATCTTCAATTAATCACGCTAATGAAATTTGAAATTTTTAAAACATAAGATAGATATGATGGCTCAACCCTCCCTCCCTAAATAACTTCTTTTACTAAGAGCTATTTAAATTAATTTTAAATAGTTAATGGATTGTATGCTTCCATTGAAAGTCTAAGAACTAAATCTATAATTTATAGAGCATTAAAATTAATTTACAGCATTAACAAGAGAGATAATTTGCATTATAAATTTACATTATATTATTTATAATTTGCATTATAAATTTGCATTATATTATTTATAATTTGCATTATAAATTTGCATTATATTATTTATAATTTGCATTATAAATTGAAATCTGTAGCAATTATAATGATGATTATTATATCTGTCTTGATCTTAAAATAGCTCTATTAATTGTATCAAAAGAAACTAATAATTCAGTTTTGGAGGAGAAAATATATTACAAAATAAGGAAAACTTATATCATATATTAAAAGCAAAACAAAAATAGAAAAGATTTCACTATAAATGTATAACATTTGCCACTGGAAACATACAACACTGTGTAATTTAAAGGATTCGTAGAATATCAAGAGCGTTCTGAATTAAATTTCTTTAAATAGAAATAAAAATAAAAATAATTACACGAATATAACTAAATCAGCTCAAAATTTGTTTTGTTTTATAGTGGATATCTACTTTATTATAAAAATTGTTCTGCAATATAAAGTTGATGGAATCGGTGCTTTTGTAGAAAGGACTTGACATCATGAAAAGTATGATTGAAAACCCTGTCAGCCTCCTAGGGAATAACCTCGCCTTGATAAATTTTGCATGGTCACGTGACGGACATTTGTATATACATCTTATCCTTCTTTCAAAATGCCTTCGCCTTTCCATTTATTTTGGAGACCGTTTTTTGGGGTCTTTAATATATATATATATATATATATATATATATATCTTAAATATTATCTTTAAAAGTTGTTTTATATCAAAAGAATTTTTTTTAATTTTCATAAATTAAAACAGTACATTGAAATAGTACAGACTTTTTATGAGTTTGAAAGAATTTAGTATTTTCTGGAAAGTAATAAATATTAGAAAATATGTGATTAGATAAAAAATTTCAATGACTATTGCTTTTTATATTCAATATTTAAGTTAAAAGCAAACTTATAAAATATATAAAAAAGACTATTAATTTTAAAAAATGCATGAATATACAATAACTTAAATTTTATTTATAGTAAAAAACATATAAAAATAACTAATATAATAAATAGAGTCAAAAGTTGTAGAGGAATCATGAGCAAATTGTAAAAATGTAAGAATTAAAGATAAGTGCAGAAATCTAATAATTTGTACTGAAAATGGATTTTTGTATTTTCGTTATGTGAGAATAAAATTAATTATTGTTTGTGCTTGTAAATATAATCTGAACATCATAAATTTAAATATTCATTTTATTAACAATTATAGTGCCTTGGAAATTTTATACGATGAATTACTCATATTAAGGACGTAAATTTCTTAATATAAAATGCTGAATTAATGGCATATATTATTCTCTTTACAGAAATTAATGTAGAATATTTAAAGCATAGGAATATACAAATTTATCATATGTGCTTACGGTTAGTCGAAATTTAATGCTAAAAATTTTTACTGGCACTCTCATAACCCATAATTTTTAAAATGTTAGCAATATCTTGAAATTTTAGTATACTGTGCGATAAACATATTTCAGTGGCAGTTTTCAAATAGAATACTAAGTTGCTTCTCTGTTATCACTATATTATATTGAATAAAATTCAGGAAATTAATTCTATGAAATTGATTCATGTCCACTTGCCAGCACATCTAATAAATTAATTTGTCTGGTTGCTCAAAATAGATAATAAACACATTTATTAAATACATTTTTGGCAATTTTAACATATTGGAATTAGCTATTTTTTGCATGGATTTCATTGATAGTATATAACTGGAATTCTTCCTTAGGAATAAACATTTTTAAAGTAAACTAATTTACTAGGCGTCCTATGATTCTGATGAAAATTTTGCTATCTTATGGCACTTCTTCTTCTTCTTCTTCTTGCGTACAGCCGACCACCCCGCCACCACTGAACGTAGCAGTATCGACAGGATTTGTTGTGGCCGACTGCTATCTTCAGCATTGTCCATCCTTGCATTGACCAATTTGTCAAACTAACATTCTCTTCGAAGTAATTGGCCGCAAAGTGGTCAATTACTGTCCTTCTTCCTTATCTACAAACTCTCAAATAGTTGGTAAAAAACTGACAATTTTTGACATCATGTCCTTCAGAGATTTAAGATTACCTGGTACCATCAGCACTGTACTTAAGTCATTATTTATAATTTTCAGATTTTTTCTTAACTCCGAGATTTTAATACATTTCTTTAAATAGAGGTAAACAGTACTAATTCCTCCACAGATGCATTTATCGCCCTGCATTCTACCAAATCTTTGGAAATATGCAGGAAATCTCCCATGTCCTGATATAATTTGAATTATGAGTGGATGGTATCTTCTTATTTTTATTTCTGGATTAGGAATAAAATCGAAAGTTACTCTTCCGTTTTTGGACATATACCATCTGTCAAACCATTGCAGCTTTATTTATTCTCTTAATTCGCATTTTAAGACGCCATTTGATTTGGGGACAACCATATCAACACCCTCTTTCTGTGCCGCCAACTTTGCATATTGATCCGCCTTTTAATTACCATATATCCCAATATGGGCCTTAACCCAATTCAACTCTATCCACTTGTTAGTTTCTACACTTTTTATCTTTTCTTTTATCGTCCATATTTCATTATTATAATTGTTAGATGATTGTATGGCTTGTAGAACTGACAGAGAATCTGAAAAAATTGAGCACTTCTGTCCGTCCTCCAACCTTTCACAATATTCAATGGTCATCTTTAAAGCTTGCACTTCTGCCTGGAAACTTGTGGCATGGTTCTATAATTTCACAAGACTTTTATCGATCTCTTTCCCATAGTAGTATACTACTATTGCAGTTCCTACTTTATTTTTTTCTTTTGAACCATCTGTAAAAATTTCTATTCCATCCATATCTGGGATTTTAATTTGAAAACCATGAATAAACCATTCTGCAGGATGTTGTTCGAACTTAGCAAAATACATCTCATAATCTTTTTTGCTGAAGCATTTGTTTCCTATTTTAACTCTATTACTAGGAGTTCTTATTTGAAATTTAGTGAAAATTTCCGTTGCTCTGAGATCCATTGGCAAAATTCCCGTTATTACTTGAAGGGCTTCTGTAGAAATGATTCTATATGCCCCAGACATAATGATGAGATGGCGTCATTGGATTGACTTTAATGTTTCTCTGATATTCTTTAGATTTAGCTTATGTCCCCATGCTCCGTGGCCGAAAAGAAAAAATGACCCAATAGCCTCAGTGTAGATTCTTCTTAGATGTATTTCCTTTTAAAATAAAATTTATATATATAAACTAGTGACAGTTGCGGATATGTAATACATCCACTTTTTTCTTGACCTTACTAAAATGCAACGTAAATGTTAATTTACTGTGCCATGTAACTCCCAAGTATTTAATTTGATTTGATACATTTATATTGTTATTGCCTATTTTTATGTTAGGCGGATCTGTTAGTTTTAAACGTTCTGCAAATGTAATAGGCATTTGAATTGTTTTCCTTTCATTAAACTAAAGTTTATGTATTTTGCCCATTTCACTAGCCTATAAATGATTTGTTTTCCTTTAATTTCCAGTTCATCTTTTATTCTTCCCGAGATTATTAGTAGCAGATCATCGGCATACGCCTGTATAAAGCAGTTTACTGGAAGATTGATTTTAAATGCAGAATTCATAACCAAGTTCCAGAATAAAGATCCGCTGCATGAGCTCTGTGGCACTTATAAATTCACCAATTATTCTCTCCATCTTGGTAAATACATTTCCTTTCATTTAAGTTATCTTTAATCACTTCAAAAAGAGTGTTCGGGCAATTAAATCATCTCAGGGTCCCCTGGTGGAACACTGAACTGAAGAAACAAAGAAAACTGACAAGAGCCTTGCGGCATAAATACCAACAATGTAAAAACACTGAAGAGAGAATGAAGAGAAGACAAATTTATTAAAAAAAAATGAATCAATATACAGAGGAATGTTAAGAAAGAAAAGTATTGAATGGTTTGAAAAGTTATGTAGCGAAATAAGAGAATGAACCCTTTTGAGCTACCTTATAAATTAGTGGCAGATAAAATAAAAAGGAAAACAGTTTTGCACGGTCTCAAATAACAGGATGGAACAAAAACCAAAAATACAAACGAAACTATTGAAACTATTGTGAGATGCCTTTTCAAAGAGGAACAGTTTCAACAAGATAATAAAAGCAGAAGAAAATGAGGAAAAGTATTGATTTATATAAAACAAAAGAAAAAGATAAAATATTCACAATTAATGAAGTAAGAACAACGATTAATAAAATGGCTAAAATGAAAACATCTGGATCAGACAACATCCCAATGGAGATGCTTGCTGAAATTAACAGAAAGAATCCACTCATACTTTTAGAGTTATACAACAAGTGCCTAGAATTAGGTACGTTCCCTAATTAGTGGAAGATAGCAAAACTGATTTTAATTCCTAAAACTAATAGAGACTTAGAGGATCCTAAATCCTATAGACCAATTTGTTTGCTAACAGCAAGTAAAATCTTGGATAAACTGATAACTCAAAGAGTACAGTACTTATTATCGGCACAAAACAGTCAAAGATCAAACAGTAAATCTCTTTACTGTTTAATCTTTGGCTAATTCCTTGAATGAATTCTGTAAATTATATTACCCATACTTCTAAATCTTTTTTAGTTTTTATCCTTTGCATTGTTTCGCTTATATTAGCATATTTTTCAGCCACTTGAGAACTAATTTTTCGAATTTTCCACTTGCTTAGTTTAAATCTTTCTGCTGAAAACACTTTGTCACCCATATTAATTTGAAAATCCAAAAAGCCATGATCACTCAGAGTACTTTGGATTCCCTTCCAGCCCATTACTATGTCATGCAGGTCTTTAGTTGATAAGGTGACATCAATCCAGCTTCTTCCAAGTGCAGATTGAAACGTTGGCAATGAGTTTTTATCACTCCAAATAACAAGGTTCTTTTTAAAAATGAATTATATAAACGAGCCGGCTTCATCTTGTGGTCTATGATCGGGAATTTCATTTCCCCACAGACGACTATGAAGATTGAAATCTCCTCCAATTAGTATGGATGATGTCCCCAACTGTTCAAACAGATATCCAAGTTATCTGCAGATTTCTTCTTTATTGTGAGTCGGTGGGAAGTATGCCGATACCACAGTAATTTCACTATTTCCCACTGATAAATTGGCTGCTACTATGTGTTTGCTAGTAAATCTTGTCAAAACAGAAATATCTTGGTTTCTTACTGCTATAATCGCCTTCCCTTAAGGGTGAGCAATTATTCTCCATCCTAGGGGAAGTCCTATTATTTTTCCTTTCATTGTATATGGTTCTTGTAAACAAGTAAACACCTGGAATATTGTCTCCAAACAAATTTGGGAGTTCCTTTGTCGCATATTTATCCCGACCTATATTATATTGAATAACACGCCAAGAATTATCATTCAAAGGCTTATTATTCATAATTCGTCTGTTTAATCAACTGATGTCTCCCTGATAAATACAGGGCAATGCTCCGATGTTTCAATATGATCCGTTCGAATCATAATTTTTCTTCTTTTACGATACTCTTTACAGTTTCTGCATTCTGGAATTTGCTTTGTGCAATTTTTATGGTTATGCATTTCCAAGCACTTGGAGCAGCTATCTACTTTTTGCATATATTTAGATCGAACATGTCCATATTTGAGACATTTAAAATATCTAAGGGGTTCCACAAATTCTCTAAATCTGTACGATCCGAAACCACACTGTAATCTTACTTTATCTTTAATTATTCGGAACGCTTTCGGGTCCAAACTTATAATCCAGTGAGACGAGCTACCTCTATCTTTTTTTCCTAAACAGAACCCGCATATTCCCTACTATGTCATTGATTAGCTTGATTTGATTGAGAAAATTCAATTCCTCCTCCTCCCTGGGTCTCTCACTCTTTCTCACATCATAAATAAAGATTTGAGGCATTCTTATCTGTGGTGTAGTAGCCTTTCATACATTTTGCAAATTTGTATGACTGTTAATTGCATCTTTTAACTTTATTACCATTTCTGGTGTTTCAACTTGAACCAGAACACCATTTCCCATTGCTGGCTTCAAACCCATAATTTTAATTTCCATCCCCTTTGGGCTGATATTCGCTTCTAATGTCTTTCTCATTTTAATCGATGAGTCAATTGCCTCTGTAATTGGTCTAACCACCAGTGTAGGCAGATTTGCTTTAGATCTTAACAATGGTGTTGTTTTACTTTCGTTTTCATTCGCGTTTATTATTTTTTGTTGAATTTGACTCCTGTCTTCCTCCACCAACAGCCTTTTGGAGGCTTAGATCCTTTTAATAAAAGTTAAACCTGGTTTTAATGTAATTTTTTTCCCACTATGCAATCACTGTTGAGATTTTTAACCACATTTGCGAATGTTGGTGCATGATTATCATCTGTTGAATTCATTTTGGTTACTGAAGAATTTGACAAAGCATTCAAAAATAAGTCTCTCAATTTGTCAGCCGCATCACCCTCAATCCTATATTTATTGATAATATTTTCAAATGTTTCTAATATTCCCAATGGACCAAAGAGTTGCTTATTTTCCTCTAGTATTATTTCGTTATGACTTGCATCCACATTCTTTGCCTTTTTAGCATTTGCAATACCGTAATTTCTTTCTTTCTCTTTGCCTTTACGAGGAATGCACGGTCTTTTATCTTTAAGACGATTTTCCCCTGTTTTCATTTTTACATTTTTCTTTTTCCGTTTTGTGGCCATTTGTATTTTGCTGTCCGTCTGCATTGACGGTTAAATTATCTCATTTGAATCAGAATCCGATGATTTTTTAAAGTCTTTATATGTCAATCCTTTAAATCTTTTAATTGGAGTTGGTGTATGGGGGATTACCATTCCCGCTCCGTTTGGCGAGTAAAATAAATTATCATCATCAATTAGAATATCGCTATCATCAGTAAAGTGTTCTCTGTCCGTCTTGTTTATGTCTGATTCCATTTTTTTCACAAAGTCTAAATTTCTAGTGCAACAGTGAGTAAAGCTTAAGCAAGCTTTTAACGAAACATTTGGAAAACTTTCCAAATTTTGAATTTGAATTATTAGAAACGCATGTAAAAAACTGTCAAAATAAAATCTCAATCAATTTTTTAGGAATAAAAAACTATCTAAAATGTAACAAGAATTTCTTCTAATTAGATGTACTAAAAAGAACTGAAATTTTTCAAACAATATTGATGTCAATTAATATCCAACACATTTATGGACACTTTCCATAAATTGGAATTTAAAATTGGTAAAAAAATCACAAAATAAGAGTCTGCACAATAAAGAAATCTTTGGATACAGTAGGACAATAGCCGAGTCCTGCAAATAGTTCATGCACTGAACGCAGATATCGATAGCAGTTTCTTAAATGATAAACACATAACAAAATGGCGACCCAAACAAGTGGGCATTTCTGCCACAACTGCACTTCAGAAAGTCAAAAACTTCTAAGATGCTAAAGAATTTTGAAATAAAATTCCAAAAACCTGTTACTCCTGGGTTTCAGCTACACTTGATCATCACATTCAACAGAAATTATCCATCATTTTTCATTTAATAGCCATATTTTGAAGAACACAAGAAAATATCAACTACACCGATCACTGCGGATCCGAATCCAGGTCTTTTGACACTATAATAATAAACATGTAGTACTTGGTTTTATTGCGGATGAGAAAAAAATTAAATATATTGAAGAGAAATTTATACTGTTAATTAGTAAAAGGAAATAAATTTTAATTTCGAACGCTTAATATTCTTTTTATTTATTTTAAGTCAGCTTGCAAATTTCCTTCAATAGCGATACACATTAAAAAGGAATATATCTTCCCAAAGAAAGAACTTAGAAACATATTTTTAAATGAAAACTTTTGACTTATTATAATAATTATAAATACTGAAGGAAAAAAAATGTCCGATAGTTTCTGCAAAAATAGATTTATGAACATAGCCACATTAAAAATCAGCACATACTATCCACAAATGTTTTTGAATATTTTTAGCTCACTGTTCTTGGGAAATTTATATTCAGGTTTCATTGAATAATTAATTATAAAAGAAAGAACGTAAAATAATCTATTTAATTAATTTAGCTTCCAGCTAAGTAAATGAAATATTCAATGTTATTATGAATAATGAAACAATTTTCAATCTCATTGAAAACTTAGAAAGTACTATTGCAAATTTTATATAAAATATTTTTGAAAATTTGCTAAGATTACGAGTAGAATATAAGAAAAAAATTAGAAAAAGATCAGGAAGGAAAAATTGTAAAATTAAAAAACAATTTGCATGGCAACTTAAATTGTAAGAAATACAACAATCATATTTTGAAATATACAACGATGAAAAAAGGAATTTTCACTAAGGAAAGGAAAACTAAAAGGAAATAACTAAAAGAGAAAAATTGAACAGTTTAAATACAAAAATAAACAAGAAGCTTTTAAGCTTTATTTAATTAAACACTAATCGGAGCTTTAATCAGTCTCTATGAGGTGCAAATTTGCTTTCTCCAAAATACCTAAAGGCGAGTTTTAATTACTATGTGTCTGATAACCAGATCTGCAAAGATTTTGATTCTAAATTATTGTATTTATTTCAAAATCATTCAGATCATTATTAGCTGAGGCTTTTAAAATAACAACAAACGTTTCGTTAAATCAATATTATTACGCAGTATTTCAGAAAGAAAGTTCGATATAACTTTGTTTACAGTAGAAAATTAATTCAATATTGACTGATAATTTTTCTAGAAATAATATAGAGTTGTAAGATAAACAGATCACACAAAGTCTAAGATGGACTAATTCGATATCGTCTTACTTCATTCTTCTTTTGTCTTCGGCGGTTACAATCAATGCCCCGAAAATTAATTTAGTTAAAGAATTTAAATTGCTTTTCTATTTATAGCGACTGTTATATGAACTTAACAGATCAATTGAGCATTATTAGAAGTTACTTTGAGCAATAACAAATTCACAGAAAGATTGCCTTAAGAAGTGAGAACTGTTGAACGATTTCAGTTGTAATTATCAAAATTTGGTGACTATTTGTTTAAGTAAGCTACAAAACTTATATTTGCATCAAGTGCAAATGGAATACTAATTAATTGGATCTCTCAATTTTCTCAATCTTTGGAACAAGTTTAATGTAAGAATTTGCCTGAAGATTAAGTGAACATTTTCATTAAATTTGACTTTTTCAATGAATTTCAATTTCTGATAAAATATCAACAAGGGTCAAGAGGAGTGGTAATTATTTAATTAATAATTAATCAAAAGCAAAATTCTTGATTGATTATTTTTATAATTTTAATTCAAGAATAAGGGATTTTTTTAACCTTTATAAATATACGCTAGAATTTAACTAGATTGTATCCTTACATAGGGTTCCTTCAATTGGCTGTAATGACTTTTATTAAAAAAATTATAAATAAAAAATCTAGCAATATTTTCTACAATCCTTATTCGTATAAACAATAGACATGAAATATATTAATATTTATTATATTTACAAAAATATAGAAAATATTTTATGTATTATTTTAATATAAACAAAATTGTAAAATGTATCTATAGCTTACTTTTACAATTGTAGTAATAAGAATCAATTCACAATTAATAAACTATTAATATAAAATTAATTTTTTAATTAAGTAGGTATTAATGTTCACAGTTTACTTTTCTCTGTAATTCGTTACTTTATCTCTTGAAGAAAGCTTTATCATTAAAGTGACATCGCTGGAATCTTTTTATTCAGTATAGTTAAGTTAGCGAATAGAAAAAGTTTAAGCATCAATATAAAGTTAGACTTAATGAATTTGTTTTATTAAGTTTTTGAATTTTACTCTTCTACTAGAATCTATTAATATTTCAATCCTTGAGGTTTTGCATCTTATTCATGAAATACAACTGCGGTTACAATGAAGCAAAAAACGCCTGTAATGGTCTTTTTGACATCTTCTTTTATATTCCTTAACAAGTTTTTATCGCTTTCACCTTCCATAAAATGGTGGTCCTGGGTTAAGGCCTCGAATATTTTGTATGACATTGGTGATAGATAATTGCGAAATATAGCTATTTGACTTGTATTTTTACTATAATATATATTTTAGTCATCTTTCCGCTGCCGATTAAAAAAGATTTGGCACAGTGCTACAATGATAGTTAGAATATTTCAATGGATTAAATTATCGCGTTTTAGCAGTATTGACGATAGACAATTAAATATTTTTATAGATTTTATTCAAAATTTGCTACGAATATATATTTTAAATGCTAAACATGCGTACCAATTTTATCAATTTAGCACTTTGTGTATTGTAGTTATTAATTCCACTTATACTCAAACAGACAGACAGACTTTCTTCTGAACGAATTTCTTTCAAAATTTAGCAAACGTCTACAGTTTTGATTCAAAGTTCATACTCCAAATTTCATTCATATAGATTCAGTAATCGTGCTCATGGGGAGACAGATGCAATGAACAAAAATGTATTTTTTTCAAAATTTTTTTCTTCTGTACTTCGCATACGACAAAGTAAAAATAATAGTGAAACTACAAAGGAAAAATATTTTGTGAATGGTAATTGCATTAAATATTCCTATTTTGTTTGGTATTTTTCCCATTCATTTGGAATTTTATTATCGTTTATGTATTCTCTGTCAGGTGCTAACGTTTGCACAATGGTTTTAAGTTGATGGATTGCTGGATTTCTAAAACATTTCAACTTGTTTGATTCTATTTCTCGTGACTCCCCCCTCCCCTCCAAAAAACACCCTAAGCCATTTTCAGTCTCTCTATTCCGCACTTTCAGAATAGTTCAACAACAAGCAAAGAGTAGGATATAGATTTCTTGATATTTGCATTTCTAGAATCAGATAAGGCATCTGCTTTACGTATGGGGGTTTCGCCGAATTCTATTGAGTATTATTCTCCGAAATGGAAAGAAAGTTGGGAGGTTCTTTGAAATATTGTCAGAACTCTTTGCAGCTTCAATGACGTCATCGAAATTCTTCATCCGCATTCCGCTTTCTCTTGTGAGCATCGATCCTTTGGTAGAAGAGAGAAAATTTCTTCGGTTTGGAAAGGACGTTTAAATAATGCATGAGCATCTATTATAACCGATATTGTTCTTGTTGTGAGACATTTTAGAAGATCTAGGTAGAAGATGCTTGAAACATGCCTAAGTTATACGCCGCAAATAGGGTTATTCAGTACATGATACCAGGAGCTTTACTGCTTTCTTCCAAAGAGAAACAAAGTATTTTTTGCACTAGAAATTCTAAACCATTTAGGTTTATTTTAGTGGTACTTTTTACATTCCCTCCAAAAAAAATCTCTTTTGGTTTGGATTTTTTTTCCGAGAAGGATTACAGATCAATCAAAACGTCATCTAAACAAGAAAGACCTAGAAAGAACCCAAATTTGAGTAGCAATTTTTTTATATGTTATTCAATAAAAAAAAATTTCTGAATTGATCGTTGTGTGCTGATATTTAATTTTTAATTAGAAAATAAGAATGAAAATAACTTTTTTTTTACTTCTTGGTAAGTCACAAAAATCTCAATGATTGTAAAACGAGAGTACGTCTTGGGAAAAAAAAAAAAACGCATTCAAATTGTCATGAACAAGAAATGTTGAGGAAAACTAACCGCAGTGAATAAACCCCAAAATATTTTCTGAAGATTATTATATTTCTTCCATAACGTTATTTTTTAGTTCCCCAAATTATCGTATCAACTGCCCGAATGGATAAATATTTAACCTAAGAAAATACATAACAAAACATCCTTACGAAATTATGATTTCTTCCATAAAATAACTGACAATCAACCCACATACAGCGAAACATTGTAATTGTAGTTGTTTGTATAGTTCGTAATATAGAGGTCTCAGTATATGATTTGTTCAAAATCGGCTGCGTGATTTCTTCCAATGCAAAGCGATATTAACATTTCCAAATTTAATAAACAAAAATGGAAAAATTGTATCTGAGCCAATATTGAAAATTAAAGAAAATAAAATAATTTGTTTAAATTGGCTATTAAATTAATAACATTCTTTACAATAAAATTTTTTTTCTTAGACTACTTTTATAATAAATTTTTAATAATAAAATTAGTGGTGCTAATTTTTATTATTAAAAACGGCATGAAAGCATGCTATAATTGCGTTTAAAGTTTGTTATTTAATCGGTCATTCACAAAAAATTATCTATACTTATAATAAAGCTCAATGTGTGTGTGTGTGTGTGTGTGTGTGTGTGTGTTGGCGCTCTACAGACCAGACCATTCAACCTACAGCTACCAAATTTGGCACGTGTATACCTTGGAGGCCGGGAATGTGCACCTGGGGGTTATTTTTTCGAATTTTTAACTAGAATTTTATTTATTTAAAAATTAAGCGAAATTTTGACGTGTTTCTGCTATAACTGCCGAAAATATTACCGCACAAAAAAGATTTTTACATGAAGTTAAAGATAAAAAATTTATCTTTTAAATGATACTACTGTTTTAATCTTAAAATTAAATTTCTATTTTTAATGAATTTTTAAATAAATATTTTAACTATGTTTTTCAATAATTTTTTTCGTCAAAAATAAAAATGAGGATTAAGCACGTTTCGCATTCATGAGAAAAAAATAGCTTTTTTTAAAGTGTTGCCATCACATTGATTAAAGCTCTAACTAAAAATAAATTAAATCTTTTTGGAAATGAAATCTGCAAAATTATAATTTTCGGCAAGTGTCTGTAGGAAATGAAACAAATATGAAATATTATTTTTTCTAAAAAATAAATTCAAGAAAAATTATTTTATGATCTTTTACACTCTCTATACAGGGTGTTTATTCAGTCCCGGATCCATTTTGATATTTAATGACTCATAAAATAATGAAGATGTAAACAAACTTATGGCATTTATTGATGGAATAACTCATATATTTTCCTTTTCAGGTTTGAATATTTTTACTTTTGTAAATATCGTCTGCGCGTGTTTTTAATTTCAGATAATTTCATTTTCCAGTCTAAATATCTGTACTTTTCTAAATATCGTCTGCTTATTAATTGCATTTTTCTCTCTTTTGTTTTTGGCAACTATTGAAATGTTATGTTTACTTTTGTTGTGTTTCTTTTATGTAGTACTTTTGTATGTGATGTTTTATTCGATCGAATATTAAGGAGAATTTATACACCACAAGAGAAAGCACAGATTTTATGGTGGTCATAGAGTTAATTTCCAATCAACTAAATCACTGACTTTTAAGAGTTAATTTCAAATCACTTAAACTGACTGATTTATGAAGATTTGAATATCACTATTCAATAAAAAAAGGATAATTTTAGATTTTTCATCGATCGTTTCAAAGAAAATACGCCAATAATCGCGCAGGTTTCTGAAGATTAATTGGCCTAAGATTATGAAAATGGTGAGTTTTTCTAAATTTTTAACATTTAAAACTTCATAAATAAGTCTTAGTTGATCGTGGAAAATAGAAACATTCATTCATTTATTTAAAATTTGGTGTGTCCAGAATATTTATCAGAATATGATACCTTACTGCATTAAATTTAGACTTCATAATTTTTGAAATATATTTATAGGTCGGAACAAAATATTATTATTGATTTCATTTCAATCCTTTTGAAAGCAAAACTAAAAACTGAATTTTATGCTGAATCTCAGAAATTTTTGTTGAATTATTGTTTAAGATATTACATAAATTATAAAAATATTTTGTAGTTAACATAAGACTTAAATACCGAGCGATTCTGTTTGCAATACACACATTCAATAATAATAATAATTAATAAATAACAATAAAGATGATAAATAAAATAAAACGCTTGGTTTTATTAAAAAATATCTTAATATTAATTGCAATTTCATCATTTACATTTTAAATCAAAGTTGAAGTTTTGCCGGAAATGACAACAAATTAGCAAAATATATAGTAAAATGAACGAAACGATATAAACAACAGTATAAGTTTGGTATGACCATCAAAATTTGAAGATTAAAATTGTTTTGTTTGAGAATTTATTAAGATACCAGTTACTTAAAATATTTAATTGAAAATTGTAACGAACGGTAATACTGGCGAACCGGCTGGTCGCCAAAGGCGGCTAGTATTAAATAAGTTTATGTATTTTATTATTTTGTTTATTAAAGCAAGTTATTTTATAGAATGTCCAATATCATAGTCAGAGCTAATTACAGTCACAAACTTTCATCAAATCAATTTTTAATTCCTTGAATGAACCCTGTAGCTGCTTATGCCGCGATTTCCGAGAGTTGGCAATCAGTTCGCTTTCTGTTTCATCTATTGTTTCCCGCGGTTTTTGTAGTTAAGTATATTTATTTTTACGACAACAGATTTTTATTATATCATATTATTAGTGTGTTTTTTGTTATTGGAGCTTATTTGCAAACGTCGAATTTAAATAAAGATTTAAAAAAAATGCAGTCAGAGTTAATTCTTGCTGTTATAAAAAGACACAGATTACAATTAGTGAAGATTTAGTGGCATTAACTGTAACTGGCATTAACAAGCAACGCCATTTGGAGCTATGAAGTTTTAGTGAGACTAAGCGAGCAGCCAATATGATACAACTGAAAATTTCCTCTTTCATATTTTTAACGAATTTTATAATATAATTTTATTAAATTGCCCTTGTAACATGTAAATAGTTTTACGGATGACTTAATAGAGAGTTGGAAAAGCACTTAACGAAAACTATTAGTCAAAATATTCCCATCAGATAAAATTATGTTAATAAATTATATATTTAGATACACTATTTAATTGTTAAATATTTATTACAGAAAATAACACTCTAATTGATATCTTTTATCTTCAGCTGCCATTTGAAATTGAAAGAAAACTTTTTCCATAAATTAACAAAGTTTCTGAGAATACTTTTGGCATCTATTCTGAAACGTTGAACTTAAGATTATCTTTATGTTTCACGAGGCATTATCAGATTTTTTTTCATTCTCAAGGACAACAACAATAAAAAAAAATTACATGATTTAAAATCTTTGCATCACGGTTGCTTCATATCAAAGAAGTATTTACTATAAAATGTTTTGTTTCAGAGCATATTCTACAACATACATCTTTCAGAAAAAATGCGAGTGCGCGGCACTGCCAATTTGGAAAGCAAGAACTATTTCCTTCAATTCCATAATTGTTCCACGAATATTCTGAGTAGACTGCATTGAGGATGAAAATGCAACAAGAATTGGAGTCGTGCGATTAAACTATGTGAGAGTAATAGATGCATAAAAGAAAAATTGTGCTGATTATATTAATTACTTCTGCTGCACCACTGGCAAATATCTAGACTAAAAGTCAAAATATCTATCCTCCTCTACATGAATAAAAATCTCTTCTATCTATTTCATGCAGAAATAGGTTTCTTCTTTCTTTTAGAGCAAATAGTTTAATTTATTTTTATTGTAATGTCTTGAGAATGAAAACATAGTTTTAAAAGCGCACAAGACATTTATTCACAGGAATAGACAAAAATTAACATTAATGAAAAGCAGGTTTAACAGTTTAAAATCTTTGGGGTTTTCAAAACCAAACTAATTTAAAAATGCTAAATATCAAGAGTTCAGGATCCAGCTATCACACACATAATAAAACCAAAGTCTCCCCTCCTTTTTCGCCTCATCTTTTCTTTTTATTCCACCGACGCCCATCTCACTTCAGTTTAACTCCCAATAAGGCTGAAAAGGGTTGCAAAAAATTCAGCTCAAGAGCGACTTGCCTTTAAATGAACGGCAGGACGGTACAACATATTTATGAAGTTTGTTAGAGTGAATCAACCCGTTTCAAAATCACAGAATATCTAAAATATCTGTCAAGTAGCTAGATTAATGATATAATTTAATTAATAAAAGCCTATCTAGATAATTCAAGTCCATTTATGAGTTACGATTAAACAGGATTATTTTTCCTGAATGTGAAGAAGTTTGATAGTATTTATTGCTTAGTAGTAATAACTATATGCTAATTTGCCATCTAATATCCATATTTCCAATAACTTTTCAATTTTGTTTACAAAATTCATTTATTAAACCAACATTGCGGTTTCGTACTTTAATAATTAATAATAAATGTTGTGGTGAGCTTTGGGTTGAGCAATTTTATAGAAAAGTCCTGTATTTACATTTTAAAAATAAAAAAAAATATGTCATATTTTTTAATTTATATACTCGAATGAATGTTGACTTATCTATGAAAAACCAAGCAGTATAAAATGGATATTTTCAAGCTGTATTCAATAAGTTAGCTTAATCAAACTGAAGGATAAACAATGGAACCTGTTATAATACATTTAGCATGAATTATATTTAAAAACTATTTTTATGGTAGCTGTTACAATTATTGTGAACTCATTTACAGCAAGAAAAAAGTTATCTAAAATAATTCGAACACTTAAACTTTAAAAACGCATAATTCGGCATTTTTTAAGAGGAATAAATTAATTGAGCGAATAAGCATGTAAACATGTATTTTGATGGCATTTCCGGCAGATTCAGAATTACTTTTTTATTTTTAAAGTAGGAGAAGCAAAATGGAACATCGAATGATATATTTATTTAAAGCAAAATGGTGGTAAGCGTTGAACAAACAATTAGACGAGCAGGTACACATATAAGATTTTCACTTCTAAACAACGAGATTTATTTGTTGTTTTGCTTCTAGTCCAAGAAATTAAAATTACATTTTCTGTTCTGAAGCCGATGTTTTCAGAGCTGAAAATTATATACATAGAGTGCTCTTCTTTTGAAAATATTATGTTACAAACATGCATTTGTAAAAGAGAAAAAAAAATGTGCTTTTTATTAAATACTTATGTCAAAAATATAATTTTTTTTTTTTGCATTTTCTATGAATGCATTTTATAGATGAAACATTTTTATTGCTTTTATTTATTTATTTTATTGCAATATAAGTGAGATCAGGTATTCTGAATGAGATATATTGGAATTATTTTCCCAAGAATAACTTAATTTTCATACAATGAGATCAGGTTTTTTTAATGAGGTCTTTTAGAATTATTTTCCAAGAATAACTTTATTTTTATATACTTATTTCTACCTAGAAAATGTGAAAATTTCTTAAATAGAGAAAGAAATATCTCTTGAATTAAGAGCAATATTATACATTTTTGCAATAAGTGGATAATCTGATTTTGCAAAACATATAAAAACATACATTTTCAGATCTTATCTTTTCCCTTCTAATAAATAGCTGGAAGACATTTAATTATTTTTCTCTTCTCTTTTTTACTTATTGATTAAAAATATTTATTTTTGAAATTGTCTTAAAAAGGAACTATTCATAAATTGAAAAACTGCAATTCTCATTAAATATTTAAAACGAAAACAAAACAACCACAGGCTATATATTTTTTGATTATATTCTTAAACGATAAAAAGTTCTGAAAAGATCGGAAGATTTATTCCACGAATGGGACGAAAGACTTACAGAATATTTATGCTTATTTTTTGTAATTTGATTTGTAATCAAAATACTTAAATTATTTTATATGGAATAAAAAATGAGGAATTGTCTTGTATTATATATGTGCTAAAGATCTTAATCCCTCAATATATTTTCAGTTTATATTGGATAATTTAAGTTTTAGTGTAAAATTAAGGTTATTAGTAATAAACTTTTAAATTAATTCTTCTCAGAAGACTAAGAATAAAATTTTTATAATAATACTGTTTTTTTTAAGAAATATGCTAATCGAAACTAAAATTGTTTTGAGGAATAAATAGTGTATAAAAGTATAAGGAAAACTGTTTAATTTATAAAGACGTTTCAAATTTTTAAATATTAAAATTTATTAATATTTCAAAACAATTTCAAAATCTGTTATTTATATATTTATTTAGAAAATATATTAATTTCAAATTTATACACTTAATATAAAAATTTCGGAAACTAGTGCAATTAGAAATTATGTTGGGTATAAATATATTTTACTCCTTTTATATTTTAATGGATTTTATATTTCATTGATCATTTTAAATTATGAAGAAACTGAAAAATTATTTAAATACCTATTATAGATTAAAACTCATACTCGGTTCAAAATAAAATTTAAAATTTCGAATTCAATTTTTCAACTATGCTCTTTATTCAACAATAATCCATAAAGATTTAAAAATTGTTATATATGTTTATTAAAAAATATATATATGAATTTGAAACTTAATATAAATTAGGAATTTTAGAAAATAAATATATAAAAAATAAATAATAATAAAATACTTTAATATAAATATGAAAATTTTAGAAAATAAGGCGGCTAGTAAATAAATTAGGATTTATAATGACTATGACCATATTTTATATTACTTTTTTATCAATATCCTTAAACTTCGGGTGTCAATCGAATCATAAAATAACTGAGCACTGAATTCTTTACAAATCCGTTACAATTTTTTAAATAATTTGTATTTAAAATAATCTAAAAAAATACAAAAAGTTAGAATAAACCCTAAATAAGAGACTTCTCCCTATCTGTATAAAAAATATCATTTAAATATGGATCCGAAACTCCTTTTTGACTTCAATTTCGTAATAGTTTTCTTCTTCCTTCTTTCTAAAGGAAGCTTCCGTTTACCAATTAAGGAACCGCTTTCAACTTTTTCTGAAAAATATCTCTTTTCCTCTAATTACACGGTTTCCTCTTCTCTTTCAAAGATTTTCTTCCCCTCACAAATAAGCCGTTTTCTGTAATAGATGTCTTTTAATGAACCTCATGGGGCAAAATACATAAGTTAGCTTTCAGTAATCAAAAATATTGTAGTAAAATGAATCAGCGTTCATTATGTTAGTGTGTGTTTCCAAAACATTATTAAGTAAATTAATGACGTGTTATTTTTTTCAAGCTAAAAGCGTTGCTTAGGTTAAATTCCGAGTAAATGATTTCGCTATATTTATGCAGAGATCTTCGCATCATTTCAAGTTTTTAAAAAACCTAAAATGAAAGATTTAATTCCATGCGATTAACATTGACTCAACATTTAGATTGTGTGTGTTTACGTCACCCATTGTAGCAGAAACTATAACTTTTGAGGTATAAGGTTTGATTTTTTAATCAAAATATTTCAAATTTCATACTTTTGCCAATGTTTAGTCTATAGTTCCAATTATTAGTTTAAAAATCTAAAATTGTTTAACATTTAATGATTTTCTGAAGAACTACTGTAATATAGAAGTTTAATAATGGAAGATTTATCTAATATATTCTAATCTTTATTTCAATATAATCACCCTTTCTCTTTGGTTTATATTAAATAAATATATGGCTCTGAGATCGTTCAACTTTTTTCGTATGATGACGATGGGCGCGGGAAAAATATAATGGTCAACTGAAATGAGCTTAATTTTTTTAGAGAATGTTTGTATTCAACCGGTGTGTTTTTTCTTTGTTTTATATTCGATTTTATTCCTGATGATTATTTTTGGCTTTGTTATTAGATAATTTTTTTTTTGCGGTTTGATTTTATATGATTTTGCTGTGATCTCACTTGACAGGAATTTTGCAATATTTTGTTTTTGTGTTGTGTATTTTGTTAATTATCTGGTTTTAATGTCTTTGCTTTTTGTACTTTGATTTTTCACAAAATACCTCAGTTGTCTGTATATTGCGTCTCAGAAGTGGTCAATTCTCGGAAGAAACTGTGACACCTCACCTGGTTTGAAACCTTAATTGAAGGTAAACCTGATAAATTTTTCAGGCCGGATTCCTTTTTTCGCAATTTAAACTTTATATCTAAGTGTTATTTTGATTACTTGCTTATAAGCATTTTCGAGAATTTTTAGATTACTAAAACAGAAACACAAAAAAATCGTACATTTATATGAGCTTATGTTTTTGTTTAAAATATTACATTTGTGGTATCATTTACTTATTTTAAAATTAATTACATTTATTGCATTAATATTAGATAACTACGTACAAACAATATTCAATAACTAAATGTTGAAATAATCAATAAATCACTAAGAAAATTTTTCTCAAGGATTTGGGTACAAGTTCACTATATTATGTCCTAGCTGCGATTAACTCCTCAGAACATGGTGAAGCTATTCATACGATAGAACAAACGTCATTCTTGGTAAATAAAAGTTTTATTTGGAAGGAATTGAAGAATAAAACTGTTTTGAAATTGGAGTCTGCAATGAAAAAAAAAGTCGATTTTGTCGCAAATTTATATTCGTTAGGATTAGATAAAATAATAAAATCTTATCATTTCTTTTTCTGTTAGAAACATTCCAAAAAAAAGAGTTAAAGATATACTTTCTGTTATTTAATGCAAGACCTGCTATTTAATATATCTTTATTTCATTTTCTATAGAACATTCGCATTACAGATAAAAATTAATTCTTCTACTTACGAATCTTCAATTTTTCTCTCAATCTCCAAAATTGGGAAAATGAACTCTTTGTTTAAAAGATATGTTGAAGCAATTAAACAATTACAGAAAGTAAGCGTAATTCATAAGCGTAAGAATTTAGCTAATTGCATATAAATTATATATTATGTAAAATGGCAGATGGCATTTTCGTATATTGTAGAACTTTAATTTTACATAACTTTCTTGTATTTACTTCTTAATTTTTTCCTTCTAAACGTATAAAATTTCGCTTTCAAAATCACTACGTTTAGAGACATTTATGAAATGAAATTTCCTATTTCCTTGCCTTTTTGAGATGAAGAAAACAATGTAGAGAGTTAAAAAGAAATATATTTGCTGGGTGCAAATAGGTAATATAATGAACGTATTTATATGTCAAAATATGTCCTATAAGTCAATTTATTAAATATTGGTAATAAGAATGGGAGCTGCATTAAAATTTGAAACTTCAGTTTTCAGAAGTATTGAATCAACCAATAAAAAATATGTTCATCATCTAAAGCAAGTTTCTGACAGAAAATACATGCTTGTCTCTAATAGTTTAGTATTTAGCCATTGGACTAAAATTGAATGCAGATAAAATCATTGGAATTTCCAATATATTAGGAGCTACTAGACGAAAATATCAGATGCTGACAATTAAGGAAAAATAATTTCAACTCTTTTTTGAAATTGGCAGAGTCATGAATTTGGTATATTTACTCTTTGGTTGGTGCATAATTTATTTCTAAATACAATTGCAATTATAAGCATTTAAAAATGAACAAAATATCTAATAGTAGAAAAAAGGACTTTAGAGTATAGCATAAAAATGAAGAGTAAATACAAAAAAGTTATTAGAAAGCCTGTTTATTAATTTACTTATGCATAGTTTCTAATAGTTAGTTAATAATTTAACAAATATCAAATCTGAAACCTCAAAATACTGGCAGAAAAAACACACACACATTATAATATGTTTTTAGTGCAAATACATTTTATTCTCTTTATGATACCCATTGTGGTTTCATCTTTGTAAATAACTATTTTTACCTCCCCGAAAAATCAAAATATGGGTTATTAGGTACACCGATCAGAACTGAATTTCCACGCAGAAACTAGACACAATTGAAATGAATAAATAATAATAATAAATGCCATATTTACTTTTTAAGGTAACAATTAACGACTATTCTTGATCATAAAATGAAATACTAAGCAGTACTTGTATAATTTTAGAAGTTAAATGCCAAATATTCGTAAATTAAGAAGAATGTGAGAAATATTTTATATATATAATAGAAGGAAACCAGATAGAGTCCTCTAAAAATAAGGTATGAAATATATCACAATTACTTTCGCTTCTAAAAAAATAAAAAATAAAAATTACTGAAGTTGTATTGTTTTTTTTAAGAAATTTAAATCTCATTTAAGCACAAAATATTAATTATTGTTTGCTAAAAATTTCATACTAAACCATTCTTTTTAGAATTTTAGATACTTATTGCGGAAAAATTATGACTTTAAATAGATAAAAATATATACAAATCGCTTTCGAAACGCGAAGGTAACCATGAGGAGAAGTAACCATTATCCTATAAAAAAATGGAAATTGAATCATTAATATTTTATCCTATTAAAATAATAAAATGCATAAATTCTAATTTATGCATTTTAAGAAAATTCATTTCTCATTTTATCTCAGAAAGGGAGTTATTTTTTGTTAAAAATTTCGAACGGAACAGCATTTTTAAATTCTTAAATACTTATTTTAAAGAAATTGCGACTAAAGAAGAAGTTAAAAACATATAAAGCGATATCACTTTGAACTCGATGGAATGCTTATAGAAATCTCTAAAAATAAGGGAGGAAATCTGTCAAAATTTTCTTCGATTCAAAAATAATAAAAATTCCAAAGTAACACGAAAACAGCTTACTGCCAAAAATCCCAAACTTGCACACCTCCAAGCCAAAAGTGAAGAAAATTAATGAGGTAGCGAGAAATTCACATATTTCCAATCAAAAATAATGATTATTTGTTTCACTACCGCTGGATCTTCGGAACAATGACTAGAAATTTTTAAACAGACGTTTCCTCCTCTCATACTTGCAAACGATGTCAAAAGATTTCGCCGGTCCATAAGGATAGAGAATGTTAGCAAATTAAGAATGTTCCAGCTTTGAAAATAACCTTCGGTGTACTGCCTTTAAAATAAAAGAAGGAAATAATAATTTGACCGTGTCGCAGAGAAAACTGAAACTTTGCAACAGAAAGCTTCGCTCTCTTTTCAAAACTAGTTACCTTTTTCCTGGGAAGCTACGGTTTCATAAACTATTCAAGTACTCGATAGCGCGCGAACATTATCTCAAATCTTGAAGGGAAAGTCTTCGCTTGACACGTTCAATTATTCAAGCACAAGCGAAATAGCGTAAGATTCACCGAGGAAAAAGCATTCATGTCAGGAATGTCGTGGAATTTTAAGATTTGAAGGCGAAATAAGAAAAGAGAGAACATAATAAATTTTCAGATGGTCCATATTGAAGAAATATTTTTTGATATTATAAATAGAGAATTTAATAGTTTAAAGGAGCAAAAAGGAGCAATATTGGCAAAAATATAAGTTCTAAATTATGTTTGCATACCTAGAAAAATATATTTGTCATATTTTTAATTGTTCAAAATGATAACACAAGAAGGCTAAATTATAATTGAAAGTATCTCTAAAAAGTTACATATATTTAAAAAAAGATTAAACATATGTTGAATAATAGACTTAAAAAATTAAACATTTATTGGATAACAGATATTTGACTATATTAAAAATGACAAGCGTATTAATTTAATTTCATCCATTATTAGAAACTTACAAATGTCTTGCTTTCATTTCATTTAATACTGAAGGATAGCATTTTAATACCTAGAATAGTTCTCACTGTACATACTACAATATTATATAATGTTTAAAGTTGTTGCATATTGGGAATATTTTCAACATCCTATTAAATTTATGAATAAAAAAATCTCAATTAATATTGCGCAATTCTATCAAATATTTCTTTGAATGTTTGTAACTGAATGTTTAAAAAAATTAATGAGACAAAGCTACTTCAAATTTCTTCAGAATTAATAAATATGAAAATTAATACATAATAATTGATGCTTTATTTTAGGTTCTTCTGATATTTTTTAACGGAATTATCTTGGAGTTGCTTGCAGAATTACAGTAGTAAATGCATGCGTGTTGGTATGTATATTTATTTAATAATCAGACTTGTAAGTTCATAAAATATATGCTAAAAGTATCTTTATAGTCGAAAACTATAATCTAACAAATCTTTTAAATTTCCAAAATCCTTCACAATATATTTCTTATTTTTAGGAAAAATACTGTGATGAATGTAATTAAATGCATAATATTATTGTATTATTTTTTTATTCAACACCATCGTTCAATTGTATCATTTCTTAAAAATTCAATTTAAATTCAATTTTTTTAACAATTTTATTAGATGTACAAGAAAATATTTCCTTTATTGTAATAAACTGCTGTAGAAAAAAAAATAATATATTGAAGTTTTACTCGTTTTATTATACATGTTTAAAATTTTAACTAATATATCGCAATTTTTTAGAACAAAAGCCCCAGAAAAATATATGGTAAGTTTACATTGCTTTTAGTATGTGAAATCTCAATTTTATAATTTTATTATAATTTGTCAATTTCTATTTGCATAATTGTCAAAAATGAATACTTTTAATGAATTTTCCTCAAAAACTGTATCGCATATATCGAAATCAAGTCATTTGGTGTAGATATAAATGTTGAATTGTTAAAATAAAATATTTATACCACTGATTAAATGATATTTGCTTACTGAATTGGAATTTGGTTATCTAAATATTAAGTGAGTTTACTTAAAATAAATTAAATTTTAGTATATTCTTAAATTCAATGAATAAAAGACATAGTTTCATTATTATTCTTTTTTATCCTAACACATATACAAAATTTGACAAAAAATAAAATACAAAGATGAAAAGGAGCTAATACTTCTGTGAGAAAGCAGCATATATGTTTTATCGAGCCAAATTTCTTTTATATAACTTAAATTCGTTTAAAGTGTTATAAAGTGCAGCAAAGAAAAATACCTATTAAGAGTTTCATGTATTTTTCCTTAATTTGACTTATTTCACTTTATGAAGATCAAATGTGATAATGGATTTTCCATCTTTTTCCTGATTGCCAGAATTCCGAGGTTTTCTGTAGTTGTGTGGTATGGGAAATAATGGTTTGTTTTGATATTTTTAAAATTTGTCTATCAATTAATCGATTAGTTTAGTTAAAGTTTGATTACCCACACATGGCGCCACCTCGTAAGGAATTTGTTAAAATTAATCTCAAGATTGCATTAGATTTATAATAGTAATGATAAATTAAAAACTGAAAGTAAAAAAGAATGATAAAAAACTTATGTTAATAAAAAACAAAAATCTGCTTTAAAATTATTTTTATTAAATTTATTCATTTTCAGATTCACTGAAAAATTTATTTTCGTATAGAGTGAACAATAGGACCGCTTGAGAAACGGGGGGTAGACAGAAATGAATTAATATTTCCCCTTCAAATCTAACTCTGATGTCAGCCCTCCAGGGCGATACGTTCCATACATTATGTGTTTCAATCTGGGGCTACCTTAACAATACCACAGGGCTTAGCAGATGAGAGAATGGGAAGCAAAGCCTACCCGTAATATAAAAGCTATCCGTTGGTGTATGTAGAACAAGTTAAATGAGTTCTGTCTGTGCTTTTATGAATCTGATAGAAACGCTCCGAAAATGGAGTACCAGGTTCAATTGCATTGTAGAACATGCTCCGGAGTTGTTTGGTAAAGATAATATGAATTTGTCCTTTCAAAAAGGTTCTCAGTTAGGCTTATCATATACAGTGGGAGTGTAAAGTATATTTTCGATAAATAAAAATATTTATTCTGAAGATTGAAAATTGTAATAATGTTTTTTTCAGTTATATAATTCGAGTTGTTTATTTAGTGCAATAAAGGAAAGTAATTTAGAGGAAATGAACCCCTGCAAGAGCAGAATTTAAATTATATGCAATTTTTCTTTATAATCTTTAGATAATCTATACTTTTTTTTTTGAAAAGCGAAAAAAACTATATTTTCTTGTTACTTAAAAATTCCATATTTTTTAGTTAATTTATAACTTAAAATCTTTAAATCAAGAGTTTCAAAGATGTTATGCTTCAAAATAAGCATATAAAAATTAATAACAGACAAATGCTGAAGATCTGCCAAAATCATTAATAGATTAATGTTAATCTTTAGTATTAATTACATTTATTTGAAAACTGCACTATAAATTTATTAATTTTAGAAGCAATTAAATCAAATTGACAATTTTTGCAACATAATTATTATTTAATACTAGTTTGATGTTAATTTATTTCTAGTTACATCTATTTAAAATCTGCACCATAAATTTATTAATTTTGAATCAATCAAATCAAAGTAATTTTTGGAACATAATAATTATTTATTAATAAATTTAGCATAATATCCACGAAATTTTCAATATAATCATCAACAATTGCTTCCACATGATATTACAGATTTGTTCTCACATCTAAAATACTTAAACAATTAGAAAAGTTGAAACGTGCATATTTCCAGTATAAAGTTTGGTAAACTTATTCCGTTGATGATACCAAACTTTAACGAAAAACAAATCAATTAATCTTTAGAATATCTAGACAATGATATATTCTAAATTTATCGGAAAAATATGTAAACTTACGTTGAACAGTAATATTAGAAAAATGTCATTATATTCACCTATCACATTATTAGCCACCTGGTTTATATTTAGAAATATATAAATCAAACATAGCATGTTTATTCATAAAAATTGGGGTAAAGTATTTCTTATATCAAAAATGGAGATATGTGTTATTTGAAACTTTTGCATCATCGTACCATGTACGAAGGTTGTAACAATTTCCACACTATGGAATGATTGACTTCAGATTTCGAAGTGATGATGTGTGTAGAATTTTATTCGTGACTGACTATAATTTATGAATTATATAAAAAAATATTATTGTCTGAATATTAATTTACATGATTCATTTAACTATTTATATGCTCAAAGTTTTAAAAGAATAAATATATTTTGTATGAAAATTTACTTAAGGCAAAATAAGTTAAAAGGTCCCAGGTTGAATCAATAACCTGCTTACAGATAATTTTTATAAATCAAATGATAAGAATCTTTAATAATAGATAGCTATTGCAAATATTTACTTATGGAATTATTTTGATTTGTTTTCGATATGAAATAAAAATGGTTCATTTCTAAATATCCTTAAAAAAATGTGTTCAATATCTATTCGAATTCTACTAATATTCTTTAGAAATTATTCAATTCGTATTTAAAATTCGGTTTTATGAGCTGGTGAGATATAAAATTTATCCGAAATTAAATAAGGATCAAATAAGAATTATTTTATTATATAACTGTATAAAACTGTATTTTATTTGAAATTGGTTCAAAAAAAGATAATACGAGTGAATGCAAAATTTTCTTATCACAAATGCAACTACTAAGAAAAAGTATATATTTGTAAAAGTAAAGTTTGCTTTAAGACTTGAAATTTAATTAAAGTTATTTAAGCAAAGTATATAACGATTTTCTTTCTTTTTTATAAAAAAAGGAAATATAATGTGAAATCGTGGTATTCGTTAAAAAAAGAAAGAATGAAAGAACATTTTAAGGACGTGTAAAATAACCTATAGCTGTTTTAATTTAAGGAAACATTAAATGTCCTTTTATTTCCTGAAAAATGTCATATTAAAGTGTTTAAAAAAACATTTTTATTAAAGGAGTATCTGTATCTATTGTATTGATTAATGCTTAACAGATCATAGGCTATATTGTTTATGAATGATAAAATGTTTTATTAAATAGAATTTCATAAATATAAAGCGAACATTATCAACATAATCTTATAAAAGAAACCATTTTACATCTATACATTTACAATTCTGATGATAGTACTAGTGATTGTTTTATGTATTTTTGTTATATATATATATATATATATATATATATATATATATTGTTACAAAAATGCAATTCGGCTTCCCAGCATAGTTTGTTCCATCATCAGAAAGAAAGTTTTACAGTCATCTGAATGGGACAGAGTCCAGGTGGCGCGTCGGAGCTCCCAGAGCTTGGCGACCATTTGGCGACCAATTTGGCGACTTTGGCGCCAAACTGGATTATGCCCGAAACTTCGAGAATTTTTCCGATCCGTCCAGTAGAAACCGAGATACGCCTCGAACGTTCCTGATTAGTTGATAGTCTTCTAGCCCCGCCTCTCGAGACCTATAAAAGGAAGTAGCCGCAGCTGCCAGAGGAAGGTAGACGACAGGGGAGTTCGAGAGCAGCGAAGTCAGTCAGAGTGGACAGAGCGGAGTAGTCGGAAGCGACGGAGTTAAGCTAGTGCTGAACTGAGCTGTACGCTACTGTCTGCAGTAGATTCTTGTTGTATGCTGCTGTGTGTGCTGTTGTATGCTACACGTCTCGGGTGAAGATAATCGTCTTCTGTGCTGTATATAGTTGTCGCTTTTGTGCTGTCCTGTGCGTCTTCGTGTAAATAAACATTGTTGTTTTTATTCTACTTCCGCCTGCTGATTGAGCGTTCTCTACACACCATATCACTTCCACTATCCAAACGAACTCCGGTAAAGGAAATTTCGTAACAATATATATATATATATATATATATATATATATATATATATATATATAAATGGAAGAACACTCAAAAGATATTCCGGCATAAATTTGCTTAATAACTATCAGCTAAGTGAAAGCCCTATTTATATAACAGCCTCATTAGATCATGGGCTGCCATTGCTGTTTTTAAGGGGACGGGTAGGGGTAATATCTTTGATAAAGAAACTCGTACATTTAAATATTATGAGGAATCTTAACTAAAATTATTTTAGGAATGAAAGGATGAAATTCATGATAATTTCGCACACATTTAGTTTAGTGTGATTCTCCACTTTCAGAGTATGAACAGCGTCCAACAAATTGCATTCTTACCATATCCAGTTCGAGAAAATAGCAGCCAAAAAATGGGAACGTCACATCTGGTTCATTTAATATATATAAAAGTTTTAAGGCTGAAATTGGAATGTTCAGTCCTATTACAACAGAAATAGATTTAGTTACTCGTCTGTAAGCTTCTTGCATATTTATGGAAATCGCACTGTCGGAGATTTTAGTCCTTTTATCCTAGTTTACTAATTGATTTGAAAAATATCAATTTTGAACTGTTACTCATATAAGCGTCATATTTCGTGCATGAACAACATTTTTTTCAAATTTAAAATAATGTTGCTATATGATCGGTTGTGATGTATATTGAGTTTCTGCAAACATAATAATTTCGATGTAAGTATTTTTAATCATATGAGAGTGTATAATATGTTGAGCGTAAGCTGAACATGTAAGACACATAAAATTTCTATCAGTTTTTACTTTATATAGAAATAAAAATTAAGTTTTATTTATGTTAATTGCAAGATGCTACTTAATATTAGAAATTATTTGCAGTATGAATTATATAATATTATAAATTAGTTTAATGTTTAAGTACGTAATATATCAATAGTTAAATATAAAAGAAACGTTGGTAAAAATTTGACATTTTTACATTCCGTAAGTCACGTCTTATCTGACAGATACACGAATACTATTTTTGAACAAATAGATGATGCTATGTCTAAGAAAAAATCTTCCTGATTCATTCTGGGAATAAAATTATTGTCTTTTTATTTGTAAATGTCTTTATCTTGACTTTGTTTTTGTGTTTAAATGTTCTTATATATCTATATTATTCTATTACTAAGTTATATTATTTACTAATATCAACAATATATATTGGTGTATTTGACGGATACAGTGTGGCAACGTTTGTTAAAAAACACGTGACTAACGGATTATTAAGCTTTCAGAAAAGATATCTAATATTTACTTAAGGTTCCGTTCCATTTCATGAAGTTAAATCTTACATCCAACTTTCCAATTCTTAAAGATTTCAAATACTTGAAAATTTCAAAAGTATATCTCATTGAGTATCATTAAAGTAGAGTTTAAAGATAGAATAAATGTTTATCTATATAAAAGTACTACTTTTGACATTTCAAAATATTTGAAGACTCACATTAATAAATAAGCTGTAAGTATAGTATCTGTGTAATCTGATTATTTGCGTAAACACAATTTTTCGAAGAGTGTATAAAAAATAAGAATAACCCATAACATTTTAGTGTTTTGATTAAAGTTCAAAAGTTAAAAATTATAAAGTATTTTTAAATAGACTTTATAATATTGGTTCTTATAAAACTCACTCTTTACAAAACTGTAAATTAAAAGCAGTTTGATTTGATTTCAGATTGGTTTCAATTTATTTTGAATGCATAACAATTGGTTATAATAAAATGCAAAATTTAATCAAAATTCATATTTTTTAAGTATGAAAACAGGAGGGTGGAATTTGTAGATACATATAATCTTTTTTATAAAATATATTAATTAGAACAAAAGTTAATATACTTTATAAAATTATAAAAAAAATAGTATATCTTGACCATTATAATAGATGCTTTTATACATTTCACTTAGACTGTCTTTTCAATAAAAAGTGTTTAAATGGCAAGACAAAGATGGCAATGTATTCATCATGGGATCTTATAGGTATTGGAGTGGTATTTGTTTGAATATATCAAGGATATTGTTTGAAAAATATATTTTAATGCTAAAATACACTTTTTTAAGGGATTTTCGAAGGATATTTTTGAAGAGCCATATAAAGTAGTATTAGGATCCTGTCATGGCGATATAATTTTTGTAAATATAATTAGATGCATAGTGCCTAGTTGATTCTCTTTTAGGACAAACAAGGGTAAACTACTCGGGACTAGTAGAATAAAATTCACAACTTGAAAAATTGGGAAAGTATAAAAGTATACTGAATATTAGCCCCCACCTTAATTTATTAAGAATATTATATAAACCAAAAATAAAAAGATAAACAGATACCGTATATTATTTGTCTACAATCATTTTTAAGAAAATCCAGCATTACTTTAAAAGAGTATAATATAAAAAAACATGTTTATATGTCTAGCTTTTTCCATCTTTGAAAATATTTCTGAACCCATAAAACAAAGCATTTTAATATTAGAGAGAATGTTTTATATATACCGAAATTTCCCTTGGTATAACAGTTATATTCAGTCAGTTTAACAGTTTGTCATTGTGTGGATTTTAATTGCAGAAGGTTGGTAAAATATTCTAAAATTTTATAGAAAATTTCAAATTAATTTTTGCAGATTCTAAAAAATATTTTAAAAAACCAATTTATAAAATATAATATTTATAAAAAAAGTGAGTATTTAAAGCTTTATGGTCATATATAAAATCACTTAACCTTATTTGATTATATGTTTATAGGAATACATTATCACATTACTTGTAATTTTTTTAAGTAAAATTATAAAAGAATAACTGTTAGGAATTTTACAAACAAGAAAATCCGCACGTACATCAATAATTAATAAAATATCAAATGAGAATTAAAAATGTCAAAATACTTATATGGCTAATTACCATTTTTTAATAGTTATGCATGTGTTAAAAAATTGTTTTAAGTTTTGGAGTTCCTTAAATGATTTGCAGTTTTCATTTAAATAGAAAAAAGTAATTGTGTGTATATATATATATATGCTATTATTTTGAAGAATTTTGCGATGTATTTGAAAGAATTTATTTTTGCTTAATCTTGTTACTTTCAAAAGTAAATTAAGAAATTTTCAAATAATTTGGCTTAAAGAATTTAAAAAAAATAAAGCTCGAAACTGAATCATTTAGTTTAACATTTTGAATATCCAAAGAGAAAATAACTCGTGCATATTCTGCAATGTATATGTAAATGATGGTTAAAAGTAACTAAATGATATTACTTGTTACTTTGTTAATAGCGTAGTGAAAGAATTTCTATAAAAACCTATTCTAATTTTAAAGAAAATGCATTGAATAGAAGCTGCATAATTTATATCACCTTCATATTGTACACAAGCAATAACAATTTACTATTTTTTCCATCTTGTGTAAATTTCAGGAGATTAATAAATTGCATTCATATTTATTTTAAAATGCTCTTTACGCTTACCTCCACAATCGAAAAATTGCACCATAACCTAAAAATAATTAAGCTTTCAAATTTAGCTACAGTTTTAGAAAATAGTTAGTAAACTTCTCATTATGTCCTTCTCCGGTTCGAAATTAAAAGCTTATATGCATTCATAAAGTCTTACAAGGTTGCGTATTGCAACATTTCTTGGAAGAGCATAGTGGCCTACATTGCAGGACAAAATACCACGAACTTGTTCCATAAACTAAGTGTCCGAAGAGACACTTTGACCTGCGGTATGTAAAACAAGGGGATGAGGATCTAGATGACAAATAACTCTTTCCAAGCAACATTAACCCTTTACCACTTTGGCTGGCATGTCGCGAGAGTTTGAGAGCAATATTTCGCGAAGTGGCCCATTTGCAGCGAACCGGAAACCCTTCTTAACGGAAAGTTCGCATTTTCGCGGCCACATCGTCTCAAGCGATAAAAGAGGGGCTTTGCACTTTAATTTATTGGATTGCTGTCGGGGAAGCCAGGAGAATTTACTCAGGCTTGGCCTTCGCTTGGGGAGAAAAATAAGAAAAGTTAAAAAATTTAACGAGAACAAACGATGGAAAAAAAAGGAAATTTTGGTGAAATACTGAAATTGGATATTCTGTTGAACTGAAAACCATTTATTTGATATTTGAGAACTTTTGTAAGGGTAAAGGATGAAAAAATAGTTTTCTCTATAAAATAAAAATAAAAAAAGTTTTTCCTTAGTAGTAATGTCATTTTATGTAGCATTGTAATTGAACAACAACCTATAAATGAACTATTTTTTCTGTACTCTGTGCAGAAAATAAAAATGTGGTATTCTTTAAAAATTTTCCCTCTCGAGATTTTGATTAATTCCTAAACTGACAAGAATTTATGCCTGAGAACGAAAACTTCATTTTTAGTATTCCATCTGCTTTTCTGTTAGATGGGTAAACAATAAAAAAAAGATCAATCAAAACGAATAAAAATTATTACGTAATTAATTTTTTACGTCAAGTGAATAAAATTATTACGTAATTAATTTTTTAGGTCAAGTGAATAAAATTATTACGTAATTGATTTTTTACACCAAGTGAATAAAATTATTACGCTAAATTTGTCAATAAGTGTTGAGTTTTGGAAGAAATCTCTAAAAGAGAAGTCGACACATATAAACGCGATAAATCAGAAATGAAAAAGAAATGTCATAATTTTCCAACAAAAATTGTAATCTGCATCTAATTTCTAATAAAATCATTCAAATTATTGATCTTCTGTTCTCGGTATGTGATAGTTCAAAAACATAATAAATCAGATAGATAAACTATATTAAATGGTACTTTTGAAAAAAAAAAAGTTAGCTTGCATATAATCTTGATAATATCAGTCGAATTAGGCCAGAAATCAGCAGGTTGGTGATCTTTTAAAGAAAAGTTCCGACTCCGGAGGTGCACATGGCTCTTTTAATGTATAATTGCTATTTTTAAGTTAATAAATATACGTATAGCAAAATAAAATTTTAAAAGTAAACAAGAGAAATTGTTCCTAATTGTATTTCACGTCTTTCATACCTTTAGATTTAAATACTCTCTTTTAAAAATAAATGTTTCCAGCGTCTCAAATTAAGATTTCCATATTTTATTATATGTAAGCTCTAAGAAAATCATGAGAAATCAAATTAAGAAGTATCAAATTGAAGTTATATGAATTAAAAACTCAAAACATTTGGAATTCTGCCGATTTGAATTTCTATCCACATATTGTTGCATATTGATGCTTTCAAACACGAATTTTATCGAAATAACACTAACTCGTTAAAATTGCAAAAATCTGATGTTTTATTTGAAAATGGGAATAATACTGCATTCGCCGAATTTCGAAATACTTTCTCGTGAAGTTCAACAAGAGAAATTTGATGATATATTCTCATTTTTCAATAAATAAATATTTTTAATTTATATTTATAAAAATTTAATTATAAAATACTCGGAATTTCAGCATGCCGTTTGCTTTCTTTTAAGATTTAAAAATAATTTAATCTAAGACAGTATAAAGTTATTTACTTTTCACGTAAATAATTTTATTTTATAATAATTACTAATAGTTATTCATTTCTAATAAAATATTTTTGTAGTGTTTCTAATACAGTACATTTAAGCAATATATATTCATTTTAATTAGAAAACATATTTATTTTGAAATCAATTATTTCGAAAAAAACCCCATGCTTTAATTTCCTGACTTCTAGTTGGCTTTATATGTAATACCATTTTCAATAGAATTCTAAAAATGGTTGTGTATCTTTGAACTAGGGTATCTAATTATATGCCCGCGAGCATGGAATTTGACATACACTCTTTCCAATAAAATTATACTTGTCTAGCAACATTTATATCCAATTTGTCGATTTTTTTTTCAAAATATACACTTGAACTCTTTTCTATATTGCGAAGGAATCATAAAATGAGGCAATAAGTATATCAGAAAAAGTGGAATGAATTTCCCCATTGGTTGGAATGTTTAGAAAGTATATAAGATGTCATGGAAGATATATTAAATATATAAAAAAAACATACAAACATCAGAAAATATTTCAAATGGCTTACTGTGTAGACACTATTTTTTATTCCAGTTATTATAGATTTTTTAAGCAATATTTCTTATTCTACTATTTTTTCAATAATTCATTTAGCGTCAGGTTTTTCTTCTGGTTAGTAAAATGATTTCATTTAATTCTGAATAAGTGGTCTATTTTTCATTAATTATAAAATGATAATTCAAATTGCTTTTTCCTGTTCACCCTCACTTTTTATCCTTTAGGCGTTAATAATTTCAGTTTGAAGATACATTTGCTTTCCACTTTTGTTTTTTTTAATAGAAATAGTATTGGGATCATTTGTTGCTTGTGTATCTGATAATTATAAAGCTATTTTTCGGATAATTTTCGGAATTTTAATATCTACCATAAAAATAATTAAATATTTATCACATTTCAGAGAAGTCATGCTTAAACATATAAAACATTTTTACAGTTGGAAGTGATTGCAAGTGTTACATATGCCATTACAAGAATCGAAAGTTAATGAAACTATAAAATGAACAGTCTGCCAGCTGAAGTGAAACACAATTCTGAGACAACTGTATGTCGAATGCAAGTGCTTCTGTAAAGCCTTTTCCAGGAATATCATATACAGTATCTCGTTGGCACATGAAGATGGTTTGCATGTGTAATGGGTATAATACCACAAAATGAGCATTTACACTAATGATTAGATTTTCAGATGACTAAGAATTTCAGTTCCCTGCATGATCCGCAGTTATTAAAATTTGCTTTGAAGATGCAGTTTCCCCCATAAAATTATCCTGATTAGGAAATATCCCTGGACTATAATTTTTTTTTCATAATGACTTTCTACCAATGGAACATTGCATTTGGACCTCCTCATTCTTTCATGTTTTGATTGATTTTTATATTTAAGATGCCTCAAAAATTATTGAACATGTTTCTAATGCCTCTCTAAAGCATAAACTTGGTCGTCACATTACAATTATCTGACAGTTTTCAGCAAATCAGCTATGGCGTCACTACGTGACTGATGGTAGGCTATGCTATAAGACAGTAATAGATTATCTATATCCTAGATTATAAGACAGTTGCGAATGATCTATAACCTAGATCAAGACAATATCAGGTGTGAAATAATTTTGAATATATAGGGAAAATGTGATTGGATGTGTGTAGTAGCTCAAACCATAAAACGTTGCGAAATGGCAAAATTTTTGAAATATTGAAGATTAGTTAAAATATTAGCCTCAAAATGCAACATTCGGCCGTCACAGAACAAAGAAAAATCCGAGTAGAACATATATTTTCAAGATTTGCAAAAGACAACAGATCCGTTAGAGTCCAGTAAATTTCAAAGAAAATTAGCAAGAATAATCTTGAACGAATTTCAAAGATAGATTGCGTCATGTGGAATAAGAGATCCAAAAATCATTTCTGGTCTCAACAAAAATTCTGGGCTGAATACATAATCTCAAGACTTGCAAAAGACAGCAGATCAATAAGAGTGCAGCAAATTTCAAAACAAATTAGCATGAATAATCTAGATATAATTTCAAAGCATTCATTAGCAATAGATTGCCTCATACGAAATATGAAACCCAATAACTATTTCGTGCATCATCGCTGTCTGAAGCTAATATAAAAACTTGCAAGTTAGCGATATTTTATTTGATTATAGTATTTAAGGGTTCGAACCATGAATCATCGAAATGACAATGCTTTCGAAATAAAGATTACTTGCAATCAAAATATTTAAAGATAAAGTTTTAAGGCCTCATATTACAATTTTTAATCGCTAAGAAAAAGATAATTTCAGGTTGAATATATAAAACGTATTCAATTAACATATCAAATAAAAGAAAACATATCAATAAGAATGCAACAAGTTTCAAAGCAAATTGGCAAGGTTAAAATAGAAAGAACGTCAACAACTCACCATTAACAATAAATAACATCATATGGAATACGAGACCAGAAGACTATTTAGAGTACTATTGCGATCTAAAGCTAATATAAAATATTACAAATTAGCCATAAGAATAAAACTATAGGGCAATGGTTAATTGGCTTCAGGGAATTTCAGTTATCAAATGTGAAGACAAGTGAGAAATTTCTGGCAGAAGCATCGAAATATCAATGATAAATTCATTGCACGTCATTACAAAACTTCAAACTGGAGGTGGGAATGTTATGTTTTGGAAAGTTTCCCTGGCAAGCTTTAATGTTTTCAAATTATGTTTATGAACATCTGCATAAGATATATTTTTTGAGGTTTCTACGCCCCAAATTCAAAAATATCTAAATGCAAGAGAAAATTTACTCTTACCTGTCTTTCAGGGAACTTCTAAATCAAATGAATTGAAGTATTCCAACATGAATTAGTCCACATAAACATCGAAATTATTAATCCAATTATTGTTGAACATTCTCAGTTTTATCATCTTTTTTAATTCCTGGGAGAGAATACAGGCACAGATAATTATTTACATATTTCTCTCTCTTGTACGACTTCCAATATTCGTGATTTCTTGACAAGGCATACAGCCATCTTTCATTCCGTTCTTACTTACACTAACAAACTTAAACTTATGTTTCTTTGGGATCATGGGATTTTTTCCTGGCGTCACTAATGCGTGTGTGCGCAGAAGGGTTACATCATGACATGGTTAAGCCTGGAATTTCAACAATATGTAATTATCGTTGCTGATCGAGAATGATCAACGCCTCTGGGAAACATAACAATGATCAAACAAAATAATTACGAGATGGTCATAACATAATGAAATTATTCAATGCCTACTATATTATGAAATATTTATTATATTTTCATGAAGCGTAGAACAAATGTAGAGGGGGGAAATATCTGCACTTATGAATAATTCAAATTTATAATTGAGAGCGGAATTCTTAGAAAAATCTATGCGTTTTAAGTATGATATAAGCAGGATGCTTTAATTTAAATTAGCATTCATGTAATCTTTTATGTTTTATTATTACAGAAATGATTTTAAAAAGAAAATTGCGAACAACTTACATGAATTTATTTAGAAAAAACAGTTCAATTCATACATGTAGGTACAAATTGTTTATAAATAAGTTTGCTGCTCATAAATGCAGTTATAGCGTTTTATGAAAAATATTTCAAATTCCCAAAATGCTATTCCGTCAGTAACAAATGTGAACAAACTTATTGCAAATTCAATGCAAATTTAAATATGTATATCTCTATATATATCGTTATTCTTGATTGTCAAGAGGTTTCGAGGTTTCAGAAACAGATCTAGAGAGACATCTTATGGTGACATTTCCCTGAAAAATTCTTGCGACAAACGAGCCTTTGCAAGAAATCAACCAAATAGTTCTAAAGTACTCACCGCATTCCGTGCAATGGACCGAACCGAGTAAGCTTTTTCGACTTTTCGTATTCCTTCCAACCATATTCTTTTCTCTAAACTACTATTTTCCTTTTTTTTTTGTTTTCAGCCTTTTGGAAATGCATCGAAACAAACTACTGCTGACAGAGCTGCATTATTCCCAGCCGGAATTGTTGAGTCCGCTGTTTCGAAATCAAATCCAAGATCGAATTATTGCGTCTTTTCGTCCTTTTATTTCTTCTTCTTCCTTTTTCGTCCTTTTGATAATCCTTTCCATTGAGAGTGCCTGACTTTGTACCATTCCGGTAATAGCCATTACGGAAAGAGCTATACTATGAATAGGATCATTACCTTTATCCTGGAGAATTCGGTCCTCCAAATTCTCCGAATGGTCCTTGAAAAAGAATATTCGAATGCGGTTTGTTTGGTTTGAAGATGCTTTCCACGACGTTATTTTTATGATTCTATTCCGGGAGAATGATGTTGATATAAAAATGAAATGTACTTTCGGAAACAAATGCTTATAGAAAAGTTGTTAAACATATATGGCTGTGGTGAAAGGAAAATATATTGCTATGTAATTAAATAATACTTTTAGCCATTTATGGAAATCCCATAAATATCTATTTTCGGAAAGGAAATATTGTTTGAAATGTTAATAAAATTTAAAAATGGAAAAAAAAAATCAAATGCTATACACATTTTGTTGGAAAATGGAGAAAATAATTTCTTCTGATTCTAAAAGCGAAATTATTTTCTGTGATTTTAATATGGTCATTGTAATATCATTTTTTTGAATGCAACCTTTTTTTAAAAAAAGAAATATGTAATTGACAAATAATGTTATTAATAAAACAATTTTTAAGCATATATAGTTTTATAAAATAATCATTTTTTGCTTTGTAATTAAATGATTTAAACTAGACGTAAAATAACCCTATTTTATAGTTTGAAGTCAGCTGTAGGTGGATTTTCTAAATGAAATGAAATTTTATATATAGTTTTCAATATCAAGAAGAGCTAAATTCAGTACAAAATAAAGAAAATTATACCAGAAGTCACTAATGCCGTGTTTTGTTCACAAGAAAAATCATTGTAATTGGTAATTTTCATTATGAACCAGTGGATACTAAAGTTTATAATTCATTTCTGTATGTTATTTTATCATTTAAAATTTTTTTGTAATGTCGCATATATAATTTTGCTTAACCTCTTTAGCATATGCTATTGCGTTAATTCTTATCAACTGTAGTAACGAAAACGTAAAGATATATCCTATTGATGAATTTTGTAATTTAATTATTTTTCAAATTTCCTTTCCTCATGCCTCTAAAATCTGTGCAACTAAGTTTGAATTAATTCCATTTATTAGTTTTAAATGAAAATGTCTCCAAAAAAAGAAGTTCTTTAAGACGATCCTGTATATTTTAACTTCATCTCATAAATACATATCTAAATGAAATTCATATCTAATGAAAATCTAATATCTAATGATACATATCTAATGAAAATCTAATATCTAATGATACATATCTAATGATAAATACATATCTAATGAAAATCTCATAAATACATATCTAAATGAAAGCGATTAAAACCTAATATAATTTGAAAAAATGTAATTAGATGTTTAGAAATGGTCCGAAAGAAATTTTAGTTTTAACCTTTAACTAGGGAGGTCAAAATTTAGGTATATAATAGTTGCAGTCTACTAGACTGCATTTTCTTTACACTCAAATTAAGGGAAGTATTAGTATGAAAATCAATAGTAGTATGATATATAAATATGCTTTAGAAATTTTTCAAAATATATTAGTGTTTAAAAAAGTAACTGCGTTGAGCACATATTTTCTTCTCAAATTACATGTTACAACAAATAATATTCTTGAAAAATCATATTACTTTTTTATTTTTTAAATCATATTTATTTTTCCAGTATACAAAGATGTATAGGAAATAATATAATGGAAAATTGAACAATTATATGAAAAATATAATTGACAATGGGTAAAAGTGACCTTTTTTTTATTGTCAGCATTTCTAAGCAGAAGCATGGGAACATTCGCAGCATGGTTTTCTAGGGCATTTTAAACATACAATTTAAGTACAAGTATAAAATTCAACCTGTAAATTCTGTAGATGTTTTCTTGGTATATTAAAATATTTTAGAAATTAGAATTCAAGATACAATATTACTAGAAAAATTAATTATATTTGAACATGCATATTACAATCAATTGAATGCGAACTTTCATCGAAAATATCTTCGGTACAATTATCCTCATCACTAAAATCACTTTCTCTACTCTATTTTCTCTTAAATTGCATCAAATCCGTGAATAATCTCTTTCTGAATATAAAACATATACATGATTTGTATTATGTTCTAATATAATCCATTTTCCATATGATGGCATTGAAGACATTATTTACTAAATTTCTTGATAATAATTTAAAAATGATTTTTAAACTATACTAAATTAAAACTATAATTAAATTCTTCAATATAGTTTCCGTTAAAGTGTTTTACCACATATATTTTTTAATGATGGGTTCAGCGGCGTTATCAAATCCTTAAAAATTAGATTTCTTTAATTATTTTAATTATAAATTCATTGAAATTTCTCGAAAATGTTATGAATGAATAAAAAGTTATGTGCGAAATTATATTTCTACCAAAAATCTAATACTCCTTTAACGTACTTATATTTTATAGTATACTTAGGATCTTTGATATGTTGCCTAACAATTACATTTTGTCAGTTAAGAAACATGTCTTTTAAAATTTGTAAGAAATAGATTATAAAATATTTTTTTACTTCTTAGCAATCTTCTTAAAGCAATTATAAATATCACAATAAATTATAAAAAAATAAAGAGTCAGTTTCTTTTGAATGAACAAAATTACTAAAGCATAAAAAATTAGTAATTTTGAAGAAAACATATTTTTTGTTTAGCTTAAAAGGTAAAAATTATTACCACATTTTAATGAGTTTTGTGGAAATGGGTAGTAGATATAAAACTATGAGTTTTCATGATGGTTTTCGAAGAATAATTTTGTTTCCGTTATCATTTTTAGAGGATATTTTTCATGTGCTCGTTGAATTCGAAGGAATACAAATTCTAAAGACGAAAAAAATAATAATAATAAAAATGAAGTTCCGGCTTTAAAAGTAAAAATAAGAATAATGAATATTTGTAATAAATTTTTTATGTCATTAATTTCGATTCCAACTAATTATTTTACTTTTGATTCGTTCAAATACATGATACAATTTTTTAGAGTGCTTTGTTTCAGATTTGAATTAGATACTGAAACGTATCAGAATGTAGCAGAAACAGCTGTTTGATCAATTTTCTTGTGCAAAAAAAAAAAAAAATCGAAGAATGAAATCATTCTGTAAAATGAAAAAAAAGGAAAAATAATTAAAACTCCATTAGTTATTTTACCGTCTTGTCGTCTTTAATAAAATTAAAGTGAATTCGAAAAAAATAATATCAAAGGAAAATAAGGGTAATCTAAAATTATATGTACAGATATAATTTTTTACTGTATTTAAAGAAGCGAAATCTGGATAATTAAAAATAACACATTTTTATCAGAGAAACTGAGATTATACATTTTTCCATAAAATTAAACAATGGGACAGGCTTATTTATTCAGAGAATATATTAATTTTGCCAGATTTTTTTTAGAAATAAAGGACGAGAAAAAAAAGATCTTATGTTTGCTGATAAGAAATTCTTGTTATGTTACATTGGTAAATATTTCATGGAAGAAAAATGTATCCATTTTTCTGAAGAATCTAGCTTTATATTTTAGTTCAATTATTTTTTAGTTAAATGTTTAATTATGACTTGTTGCATGTATTCTTCATATTTATTTTCGAAATTAGATATTTCTTGAATGTGAAATGTCATATTTGCTCGCTAAAATTATTTTTTTTATAATTTTTCATAAGAATTCATTAAATAATATATTTCTCTTTGTTTTAGGAAGGAATCGGTACTGCGTTTAAAATATTGGAAAAAAAGAATTTTTTGAACGAATTAAGAACTAAAATATTTGAAATCCAAAAGAAAATAAATTTACTTATATTTCATGTAATATTTATTAAACTCATGAAATTATATCAAAGATTTGATTTCAGTAGTAAGATTCAGACCTGCAGGAACATTTTTATGCTTAATAAATGATTAAAACTGACAAAATAAATTTTTAAACATTTTAAGACAACATAATAGATTTATAAATTAGGAAAAAAAATTATGATTACATCATAACCTCTTAGCTTCAGATATAATTGGTCAAGTTAATAATGAAAATTTTTAAACAGGAGTATATTGGAAGTCCCCACCAGAAACCATATTTAACAATATTGGAATATGCATTTAAATTTGGGTATTCTTACTTTGCAAAATTGCGAGGTAATCATAGCCTCTTTATACAGAATTAGTATCTAAAGAGTTTTGGACAAAATACTTACGAAAAATCTGTCATATGAGTATGACTTTTTAAAATGTCTCGAATTGCAAAGTGCGCAGATTAGTGTGGTTTGACAGTTTAAAAAAGAGGCGACATATTTGTTCGAAACTAGTTACCCCTTTCTAGGGCCATGGGAAGTATACTTCCTGCCAAATTCATTAATCTTTGTATGGAATTATATTGTTTAGCGTAAGTTCTGACAAACTTTCAATCAGACGGAAACTTAGATGCTTCATTTCCTTATCTCACACAAAATGGTGTATCTTTATTTGTTGCTTAATTATTAATTAACCAAATTAATTAATTAATCAAAAGAAATTTATCTAATAAGCTAAATGAGTCACTTCTTTTAAGCCAATCACAATCCTAAAAATATTTTAATATATCACGACTTGAAAAAATAGCCATTTAAAGGGTTAATAGATATTGCAGTGTTTCAAATGTGATGATAAATAACTCTCGCAAAGTTTTCAGCATTTAATGACATTTCCAAACTTCTACTTAATAGATCTCAGTATTAACTGAAGTGTTAGTATTAACCAAGTAATATGTTGCCTGAAGCTGTTTTCAGGCAACTTATTAACTTTAACTTAATCAAAGCAGTAAGTTTCCTTTTTTCCTTCAAACCAGTAGGTTGGAACGTCAGATTTTTAGAAGGAGAATATAATTATATTTTATTTTATTGCTGGTTTTAAAAAATCAATAAAATAAATTTCCATTAAATAATTTCACACATTTGTAACATTCACACATTCTTTTTTCCTTATATCAGAAGTGTAGATAATTTTGAATGGATATTTATATTTTTATCAAACACCAATGCTGCTGTAATTATTTCATCTATGCAACATATTTTAATACGCAGAAACGTTTTTAATACTCAAATATACATTTATATAAAATGGAAATATCAATATCTGACTGATACTTCACGAAATTACCCCAGGCATAACATCTGGGAAAAATTTGATTGCTATTTTCTTCATAGTGATTTCTTACTCAATGGGGACATGAAAATCTTACTTATAATTAAAACAATCTTAATTAGCAGAGGAATACTATACAATGTATACAAAACGAATTTTAGAAATCATTAAAATAAAAAAAAGATCATAGTAAAGTGAAATCAGTTTTATTTCTGTGCGAATTATCCTAAAATATAGATCTCTGTGTTTTGTTTTTTGATAACTGTCACCATTTAAAGCACCCCTTTATTCAAAAACCCTATAAAGCATGATATAAAAACAATTGTGCAAACAACTAAAGCCCCACGAATAAAAAGGATACAATTCCGTAAGTGGCTTCTTCACAAAAGCTGGAGATTGTAGCAAAAAATGTACTCAAAAATTGTAGGAAACTGAAAGATTTCAAGCGAATACAATAATTAAAAATAATTTTTAAAATTGGTGATTGATAAACATCTTTAAGAACTGAAAATGACGATTTTTTCTCTTACAACTAAGGTGTTCTAAAACCGCCATGTTGAGTAAGGGTATGATGAATTCAATGCCTCCCAACAGGTAATTGTCACTGAAATATTAAAATTAGTTTAGTTACTTCATTCAATCTTTCAAAATAAATAGAAAAATTATATTTTTCATTGCTCTCCGCATAATTTTACATCTCTGGCATACCCCCCCCCAAAAAAAATGTTAATCATTAATTAATTTCACAGACGTACAAAACAAATATTAGCAAACATGAAAAATTTGGTTTTCTCTTGCACTATCTTAATCTGTCAACTATAAAAAAAATTCTATAATATTTTTAAAATAACATTAACATATTAAAATTTAATTTTTTATTTGGAATTTAGTTACATCAACGTTCTATTTGAAGAAAACGATGTTTGGGACAGATAACGTGGTCCATACCTGAGCTCTTACTTCCTCTTAGAGCGCTTACTTCCTCTCATCCAGTAGGTGAATATTGAAACTGCTATATCGGATTTAACTTGCGCCAGGCCCACATCTCAGTGGATATTTAGTGAAATCGGATCTCGGACTTGGAACCCTTTGAACTTGAACCCGAGACCATACCTATAGATTCTTACGGTTCCATTATTTTTGTTGAAAAATATAACGCATTATTATTTTGTTGAAAAATACAGCGCATTATTATTTTGTTGAAAAATACAATACATTATTATTTTGTTAAAAACACAAGTTAAACATTTATGCTGTGCATCAGAATATTTATCTTGTGATGTTCCCAAAATTGTTTGCGTACTTCATTTTGATAAAATCTACATGAATTCATGAATTTCATTTTTTAATCGTTTAATTTGCAACTTGATGTGTGGTGTTTTTTCAAATTATTTAAAAAAAAACATCTAAGCCCTATTAATATTATCGAATGAATAAAAGAAACTTCAATTAAATATTGAAATGAATTAATCGAGGAAATTTCTTAAAAGTTTCAAGAGAAAAAAAGGTTTCAAGAATAATCAACGTGTTGGCAAATTGTGTTTACGAGAAGATTAATATAAAGCATATGAGATACTTCAAAACATAATTTGCATTTGTAACTGAGAGAAGACATGGGTTCTGTGTTTCAAAATCTTTGTTGTATACTCAAGAAAATATGTGAAAAAGTTTGTTTGTTATCTATTCTACAACTTTTGACACTACTTGCTTATATAAATCCATTTGAATACGAGTCATCTTATATAATTATTAGTCAAATGTACATGAGTATATAAATAATAATTACAAATAATGTTTATAAAATACAAATTTATAAAATTATAATTTGCTCATAAAAATAAATTATTTAATAATTTTAATAATAAAATGTTTAATATTTTTAATAATAAAATGTTTAATATTTTTAATAATTTTATATTTAATATTTAATAATTAATAATTTTATTTAAAAAAATTAATTATTTAATAAATTTAATAATAAAATAATTTATAATTTTAATAATAAAATAATTTATAATTTTAATAATAAAATATTTAATAATTTTAATAATAAAATATTTAATAATTTTATATTTAATATTTAATAATTTTATATTTAAT
>JAPMOR010036694.1:1475962-1487574 GCA_026543865.1 Argiope aurantia
AATATTTAATAATTTTATATTTAATATTTAATAATTTTATATTTAATATTTAATAATTTTATATTTAATATTTAATAATTTTAATAATAAAATATTTAATAATAAAATATTTAATAATTTTATATTTAATAATTAATAATTTTATTTATAAAAATAAAATAAAAATTTATTTATAAAATTAAAAGAATATTGTCAAAAACAAAACTTTCCTAAATCAAATAAAAACACATAAACACAATGCATTTTAAGTTGTAATAAATGTTAAAGTATTTTTTTGGCCATTAGAATAGTAGATCATTAAAAATATGTGGGAAAAAAATTTCATAACGAAAAAGAACCGTAATGATCAAAATGCATATTCTGGAAATTTCTAGAGCCTAGTTTTTAGTTTCTCATCTCAATTCAGCGAAATACACGTGACTTCCACTAATGCATGGTTTAAGGTATATTGTTCCCTTTCAGCAATGATCCGCTACACTTTTTTGAAGTTTCAAGCGTATTAACCGTTATGTTACGGAATGATTTGCAATAACTGAATCGTTTATTTTTCTTTGGTGAAAATACAACATTTATACTCATTCTTTTAATTTATTCCAATTACTAGAATGATCACAGGTGTATTTCGCTTTTTTAAATAATATTTCTGTCTGGGAACATAATAGAATCAGAAAATATATACTTATGCATTATTGTTGATTCTACAGAATAATGAAAAGTTACATTTGAATGATGTGCATATATCCACATCATTACACACACAAACATATAGGCACATTTGTGTGAATGTATATAAAATGGAAATAAAAGATATTTAAATTTTAATTACGTACATTGGAAATATTTTCAAAAATTATTTATTAATATTTCTAAAATTTACTTTGTCCTCAACAATTTTATATGAGAGATTTGATCTTCAAAAATGCCTTTCTTAAATTTTAAATATTGCCTAAAATAACCTTGTTCTCAAAAAGCCATCAAATGACAGATTTCATATTTAAAATATTTTTCTTGAATTTAATTTCTTATTCTTCATTTGTGTGAATTTGAATAAATGAATTGAACTTACATTAAATTTAATATTCTATACAAGCTTAATTTTTAAACAAACAGAAATAAAAATTGTTTTATTACAATACCTGAAATATATATATATTCATTTATGTATAATCGCTATACAATGTAAATATAAAGACATCCTTTTGTTTTGTTCGAAAACTTACTCGACAAAAACTATCACACATAGGCGTATATTTATTTTGTGAATCATAAATTACGAAACGAATGTGTAATAAGATAAATTATGTCAAAAAAATTTAAGGCTTTCATTAGTTTAAAATTCGAAGAATTTTCACTCAACTTCCCATGTGTTGTTCAATAATTTGGCTGTAACATTCAGAAAAATATCCACTTTTCTAGTTTTTTTATGCTTCTAGGAAGTCTAGGAGTCTCTAGGAAACATCAAGAATAGCTAGTGGTTTAAATTTATTTCATATATATTTTTGAAACAAGACTAACTTGGATGAAAGTAACATAATGTTTTAAGCGAATTAAGAATCTAGAAACTGACTAAAAGAATTTGAATACTCTTATTTCTAAATGTTAAAACATCTAAAGCTTCATACACTGCTATGTCTTCCGCTATAAAAACACAATTTAATACGAAAGTACAATAATATAATTCTTAGGGTAAAATAATCACAGAAAGGATTCAGTGCGAATTTGGAAATTAGAATATATGAGGAAGGAATTCCAAATTATGCTTTCGATGAAATCTCTGAAGCCAAATGCGATGACAGAAACTGGATTTTCTTTATTCTGAAACTGAAATCTTTAAGAAAATTCTAACAAAAGTTTGGAATTGAAGTGAGAATCTCTGAGAGGTGTGTTAGATTTTCCGGGGAACAATTAAAATGTTGAAATATATTTATGAAGGATTCTTCGACGTATTTTTATATTTACAAATTGAAATTGCTGTTATTATTGGCTAATGAAGGGAAAAAATAATAGGTATATAATGGGATATTGAAATCAATTTTACTGCTGAACTTTTGTACCAAGTATTATCTTTTGTATGAAATAAAACTTTTCATTAAATTCTTCAATTAATTGATAATTTATTTCGGAAATTTTACAATAACAATTCGTTTTTGTCATAACAAAATTGAAAGAAAATTTCAAAACCTCATTGCATCAGTAAGTGATTGAAATGTAGTTTTAAAAATTAATTATTTAGAAAAGTATAATAAGTGATTTAAGTAAAGGATGTATCTGTATCCAGTGGTATATATGTATCTAGTGTCTATTCACCACACCTGGCCCTAGATGGCACTTTGAGACAGTATTTATATAGTTCTCATGATGCCTTTCACTTAGTAAGAGAGGCAACACTACTCTGTGATAGTTCGGTAGCCACCTTGAAGCCATGGGATGTATTATTCTTCCATGTTAAATATGTGTGTGTAATTTGATGTGTTGTGTGTCTTGTGATGTGGAATCTAGAAGAAATGTCAGTCAAATATGATACCCAAAAGTCGGTTTTCATCTGCAGAACACCATTAATCTCTCTTCACTACAAGCACATAATAAAAGAAAGAAGCTTGTTAAATTTTTTATACAGAAAACTATAAAATTCTTTTTTCTCTTAAGGGGATTCATAATTTTTTTACTTTTCCAATTTGCGAAAAAATGGCTATGCATTTATAAGAAAAAAGACGTCACATTTCTCCTTTTCCTTAAGACATAGCTAAATAGATTTGTTTTTGCGAACTTATTAAAATGAAACAATTCGAAAATTTAGAAGATATATTTACATTCAACAGTCTGTAAAGCTGCCATGTTTTTGCAGCATTTAATATTCACTTTATAAAATTTTAATAGCTTCCACCTAAACTGCTGAAAGAATTTATAATGAATATTCCGACAAAAGGAAATTATTTCCATTAGCATCAGCGCCTGGATTAACGAAAATAGAAAAACGCATCTTTCTATAGCTTCCGAGTTATTTTTGGTTCTTGAAGGAAGGAAGGAAAAATACAGGAAATTGTGTTATCCATTTTCAGTCACTCAGACACCTGTTCCCCAGCGGATATTTACCTTGTGAAAGTCCGAAAGCCCTATCTTTTAATCCTAAGTGCTTTTCCTCCCTTAAGGGGCATTAGTGCCACCGCAAATGTTACTTAAAATAATCGAAATTGCTTTCTTCAACGGATTCTTACCACTCTTAATTTCAGTTGCCAAGACGTTGACTAAGAATAAAAAGTCTGATTTCTGTTAAGGCACAGGCATTATTTTCTTTAGTCGGTAAAACATTTACAGAAGAATACTTAGTTTTACAATCAGATAATTAATGAATTTTGATTTGAATGGCGAGGTTTAAAAATAAAAATAAGTTTCTTAAACATTTATTTGTGTAAAAAAGCAATTTTTTTATAAAAATGTTTATGAATTATTGAACAAAATTTAAAAAGTATTACAAGATGTTGAAAATATTGTAGGCAAACTGGTATTTTAATAACATTTTAAATCTGCATAAAACATTTTAATGCATATAAAATAATTTCATGATGCTTCTCGTGGTTGAATTTCTTTGTATAGTAGTTTTAATAGACGCAACTCCATTTGATAATGGAAATTATTTCCAATTTTTTTAATGGGTATTTTATATACTTCAAAAAATATATATTTATGTCTCTCTTTGGGTGTATTTAATGTTTATCAAATATATTGGGTTTTTAAAACTAATTTTTTCTCAGATTCATTATGATATCACGGTTATGATATAAGCTTTGAAATGAAAGTAATTGATTATCAACATATTTTTGAAAATATTAAATACTTTAATGTCATCAGGAACATACAATTTTGTATATTTTTAAAAATAAAATTGAAATGAATGATTTATTTAAAAAATTCTATCATCACAAACAAGAACGCATATCAAGTTAGCAAGCAAAGTATAAAAAAAAACGTGTATTAAGTTCTACAGCCTGTTGATTATACATATATTAACATTTAAACAAATTATTTTAATTACAACAGAGTTACTTCTGTTTTATTTAGGCGTTTGAGGTTATCTAAATGTTTACCATCGAAACGATGGAAATCTGAAATCAAGGCATGGACCGAAAGAGTCATATTCATCTCTGTGGTCCAATCACTAACATAGGATGCACGTCTCGTCATAAGAGTTGATAAAACTTCACAACATTACTGTACCACCTACCAACTTAAAAACCTACTTATAAGAATCTATTTACTTAAATTTAAACTTTTCAATTGCTTAGTTCTAGTGACTCCAGTATATAAATATTTATTAAAATAAAATATTATTGTTAAAATTGCTGTCATTAATAATGTCAGCTTAGAACATTTCGGAAAATATGCTAATTATAATAATGGTTTAGATAAATAGTGATAGTTAGGTTTTTACGAAATTATTAGTAATCAAAAACAGGTTTTTTAAATTAATTACCTAAATTTATTTTGCAGGAAATTTTATCGTTCGTGATTTTCTAGAGATTTTATGATATATGGCAGTAAATTGTTGCTAATATGCAGAAATTATTAATAATATCAACATCTTAGTAAGTAATATATCGGAAAATAAGATTAAATGATTAGGTATTGATGATTTTAAATAAACATATTAATTTGTGAAACTATTAGACAATCAATAATTTTTACATTTCTTGGTCATTGTCTAATTGTATGTTCATTATTGATATATTTAAATTGGAAATTAATCTTATTCACAGACCACTGCATATTAATAAATTGTAATTTGTGGTTAAAGACAATTATTTTTGCATAAATAAAGTTTAAGTGAAACATTTTTTAATGTAAATGTTGTAGCTCACTCAGTGAGATTATGGTTTAATTTTTGAAATAACAAACTTGGAGGCTAAATATTTGCATAGATTGTCTCACAAAATGGAATATTAATTTCGTTATATTAATAAAATTTAACAACTGAAAGAAGTTATTATTCCTGATGTTTAATTGTTTTTAATGAATGCCTAATATTTCTTAACCCTGCTCGATAATATTTGGTTTCTTCACAAAAAGCAAATTTTATTTTCACATGGAAATGACATAAATATATGAATATAAAAATCACCACGAAGAAGAATGACAAACAAAAACTGCTAACAGAACATTAGCAAAATGCAAATGAACAGCTTCTTCAGAACACGAAAATTAAATGTAAAGCAAGTAGATTACCTCATGGTCATATTTTATGTTAACTTTTAAATAAATATTTTTACCAATATGTTATCATACAGAATGAATGAAATAAAACTGCGATCGGTATAATGAATTTCAAGTAATTCAAATTCTGAATCATATAATTTTAATCTGCTTGCAAAAATTTTAATTATTGGATCTGATCAGATGATAGGAAAATGTTCTTCAAAAATATAATCAAGTAGCTTATTACATACAAATACTGAGTTTTCATAGAAGATCCAATTCTTAAAATGATTTAAATTATAGTCTCTTTACATATTTCGTATTGTGTTTTAAAGGAGAAATACTTGTATCAAAAACTGAGGGCAGTTACACTATTAAAATTAGTTAAATTGAGATCCTGTTTGAAAGAAACATTAAGATTACTTTATGACACTCCACAAAATGTGAATAGTTATCAGATGATTAGGATAACTTCTGATGCCATGCCGATGCTCCACTATTGCGAACTTGTTCAAGATATTCAAAAAGTGAATTACGGAGGCATGATATATGTTAACATATGCCCTAAAAGACCTTGTAAAATAAAGATTCAAATTTAAAGTTTAAATGTCTGTATTAATATAAAATTCCATCAATAATTTATAAATATTAATAATAGCATAGTAAAAATATAATTGTGTATTAAATAGTATTACGAACGAACTTAACTTAAAACTAACAAAAAATGAAATAAATGCCGTATTCAATGATAAATGTTTGATTCAATGCAGCATGTTTGGTCTAATCATTTGTGAAAAAAAAATCTGCAATATTGTTTATATTTATCGTAAGAGCAAATCTTTTCAAGATAAAACTATTGATTGAGATAGTAAAAATTAGCATCAATTGCTGCAGAAACTACTCTAAAAAAGCTCTGAATAAGTTCCAGATCGTATGAAATATTTTTTTTCAAAATACTTGAAACCAATAGTAGTAAAATAATAATAATACCATTTATTAAATTTCGAAATGTCGACTGACAGAATCAGTAGTTTATTTCAGAATATTCAAATTCTACTTTGAATATTTACAAAAATATTTGTCTCTTAATAAAAAAGTGTTACGTGAAATAGTTCATAACCCAAATTATTTTCTTACTCGATCTGATTTTAATAAAATGAAACTTGAATAAAATTTTTCAAATTTCTTATATTTCCAGAAAACAATTAAAATAACTATAAATTTCTCGAAATAAAGAAATAATAGAAGACGAAAACCGTTGAAAACTAAATTTAAAATTGATTTTAATAATATTTTAATAATATTAATAGTTTAATAGTTTTATTTTTAATAATATTCTAGCCATGAAAGCACTGCTTTTCTGTGGCTTCCTTTATTAACTAAAAACTCGGTGCATATTTAGAAATATATAAATTTATAATTTCATTACTGGTATAAAAATTTGGGCTGAGATTTTCTTTCGTTATTTTATTATTGTTTTATCTCACCGAATTTTAAAGATATTGTGAGAAAAGGCTTTAAAAAAAAATTATTTTAGCCAATGCAATGGAACTTCATTAACTCCGAAATAATAAATGTCATAAATAATACTTCAAACCAGTGATGCATTTTTTTAGATTCCATAAAAATATCTCTATTAATAAGATTGTTTTTCAAAAAAATAGATAAAATATGCATACGAATTTTTACTGTATGAGTTCAAAAGAAGAAAAAAATGCTTTTCAAAAGATCTGACGATCAAGAAAAGTTGAACAGTAATATAGCTATAAATAAGTTAATTTTGATTAATGTGATTCTGTTACTGATAAAAAAAATTCTACTCTTATGCTTTTGATGTGAATAGAGACAATTTTAATTCTTCCCTGTTCATAAATCAATGAGCAATTATTTTTATTAAATATGAAATCTTTTCTCATGGAATATAAAATATATCAGATGGAAATTTTTAATCTCTTTCTGGTCTCCGGTATGAAGGAAGATATAGAGAGAAGCACGTTAAAGCTCCTTACATTTGTTTAATAATAAAGTAGCTGAAAACAAAAGGTAAGCAGAAAAGAATAAGAAAGAAAAAAATAAAAAAAAATGTTTAAAAAAAAGAAATACTGCTAAAGAAACAGAGGAGAAAAAGAAGAGCATTCCCAGGAGGTTAATTAATGAAAAAGTAATTAGAAATGCTGAGCACACCAAAGATCAAGGAATATTTTATTTATTTAGTTCAGTTTTTTCAGTCTTCTAATTTGGAATTTGAAACAAAAAAGAAGTAAAATAAAATAAAATAAAAATTCTTTGTACGTGTCTTGTGTGGAAAAGGAAGAAGTGTAGGGCGAAAAAGTAGATAAATAAAAGCTTTTATTATGGCTAGCTTAAGGTGCCTACTGATAAGGGATTTTTTTTTCTACTTCGCAAATATAAGAATGTGTTAAGATATTGAATTTACTTAAGTGCAGAGTTTTCCAAAGGCAGCTTAACAACTTGGCAGTAAAAGGGTCGTGATATTATTTTTAATATATGCTTATGCAAAATCAATCATTGAAACTTTTTCTGGAAATATTGTTTGAGAGTATTTTGAGCTTTAATTCCCTTAAAAGCATTTATTTCAATATGAAACTTTAAAACTTTCTAATTGGGGAATGAGATTTAATTAAGTATGAATCGGTATGATGCTTCTAAATAAAATTATGTTTGCTTTCCTTTTGATGATAAGAAAACGATTAGTTTAAAAAATATGTATAATTAAACCAAATAAATATCTCTGCCAGAGTATTATATATATATATATATATATATATATATATATATATATATATATATATATATATATATATATATATATGTTTTATTATCATTTGTCACATATAATTAGTTTTTTGAAATATTTCAATGCAAAAGGTATTATAAGTACATTAATATTTTCCCGGACAATGCATTAAATTATGTTTAAAATTTTTCATCTCTGATATATATATATATTTGATTCTCGGTGTAGAAATGCCTTGTGTGCCAACAAGTATTCCACAAGGCTCACAAATGTAAGTCAATACACAATTGATAATAGAATAAATTTCAAATATAAGGACAAAAACACAAATGGAAAAAAAAAATGGTGGAAACGAAAAAAACCAACACAAATACAAATAAAAATAAAACAAAATTGCTCACGTACTAACAGAAACATACAATAAATGATATAAAACAATTGAATAAGCATGATCAAATAAAAATAAAAAAATATATATATTCAAAATGCAAATATAAAAGCATATAAGTATATATGCAAACGTATGTTGGAAAACAAACGCAGAAATAAATTCTATATAATAGGGTAAAATACTATTAATATATGCACAAAAGGGAATGAAAGATCATTTATTCTGTAAAGGAGCAGATAAATGAAGAGGCCAAGCTATATTTATTTTAGAAGGCAGTTAATGAGTTTACGATTTTCGGGAATAAATTCGGTGCATTCAAGTATAAAATATTTGGCATCCTGGACCACTGTAGCACGAGCATTGCAACAGAGTTAAACTAAGACATATAAAAAAAAATACAGAAAATTTTGGTCCTTTAATTTACATAACTAATCCCCCAATTATTGTTATAAAAAGAGAGATAATTATTATTTTATTGCAGTAAATGTTTGAGAAATGAATCTAAACAGTATAATTGAAATAGATGAGGAAGATTGCAGCATTGTTTATGATACATGCAAATATGGCAAAGCAAATATTTAAAAAAAATATGCTGGGTTGAAGGCTATTTTCCAAATATTCTAATGAAAATCAAGATGTGAAAAATTTCAACAAAAAATAAGGCGTATTTTAAGGCTTACTTTTGAAAATAATGGCACTTTTTAAAATCTAAAATCGCAAAATCTGAAAATAATTTTAATTGAAGTTGATGCAGAAAAATAATTACATTAAAATTTCGCCGGGATAGTAATTTAATTATTTGAATGCAAATAAATTTTATACTAGTATCAAAGGCATGTTACAAATTAAGCATCAACGGAGACAATAAAAAAATGCTCATTTTATAATCTACTGTTTCTCTATATACATACATCATTTACCATAATATTTTAGTAAAATATAACCACATAATTTTAAAATAAAAAAAATACATTCCCATTTTTGTTTACAAATCTAATAAAACAAACAATTTATAAATTTCGATTTTCTTTTTCTTTTCATATTAAAAAAATGCCGACAAGTGAGCTATCTTTTAATTATTATTTCCATTTTCATTTTAAACCTTTAAGAGAATAAATTTAATTTCATTTATTTCACGAGGGGAAAATTCCTGTTAAGAAGTCTTGAAATGCAAACCTTGAAGAGAAGTTCAAATGAACACCACTCCATATTCAGCAATTTCCTTTCAAAATCCAAATATCTTTGCGTTGTTTCCTTTAACCCTTATGCACTTTGCATATCTCATAATACTTCAACAGGTTATTTGAAAGTTGAATTAATTTCCATGTTTGTTGGTATGTTAGGTTAAAGTATTCAGCGGTCAAATTCAAATTTCCTCAGTGAAAATAAAGCAGCGATGTTTAGTAGAGTTGAAATTACAATTGTTAGAACAATTGAAAATGTCGCATTTCATAATGCACCACGGACAAATTCTTTGAGTATTTAAATTCTCACCATTCTCTGGGAGTAATTTTGAATGCATAAATTGCTTTTAATCGGCAGATGCTCTTGTATACTTCCTTGAAAATGTAATAATTGTTTCCCAAAGCATAATTAATTTTAGATACGTTAAAATCAGAAAATTATTCCTTTTCCTTACTGGTATTTGTTTGATTTTATTTTAATTAATTTGTTTCACAAAGTTTCTAGATAAGCATTGGCAACGAAAGGCATAAGAATTATTTTCATGCGATTTTAATGCTCCATTAATAATTTTGTAACAATTATGCAGTTTTCATAATTTTATAAACTTTTTTTAATATATTTGTGTGATATGTCATATATCTTATATTTATATTTCCTTTATAGTATTTTGATGATATCTGAATTTAAATTAATCTGATATGATAGGGTGGTCCCTTTTGATTAATCCTGCCTGGTTTCATGGATTGATGATATCGGTGTCTCTTAGAACACAAAAATCTTTGAGATATCTTTAAAAGTATTTAAAAAACATGCTTAAATGAATTATAAGAATATTTTACTTAAGGATGCATAATGAAATAAAAATGTCAATATGCATTTTTTTTATTTGAAGAATTATTATGCATGTCAATTATATTGCTATCATTATACTTAAGAATATAAAAAGGATATTAGATCGGAATTATATTCAAGAATTTATTGCGGGAAAATTTCAAAATCTCACTCGTGCTCCAATTAATTAATATTTTAATTAACGTTTCAAAAAATATCCCCGACAGGCACATTTCAATTTTTCAAAACTTTATTTATACCAAGTTTGATAGTTCTAGATCAGACTGCCTGTACTAATAAACACATGTATACATTCCCCTTTATTAGCAGTAGAGATGGTCCTTTTCATAGAAATCTCAAACAGTTACATTTTATAATCTAGTATCTTAAATCATATTTATTTCAGAGATAATTTAAAATTTTAGAATAGTTTTAAAGAATTGACATATTAATATTAAATAGTGTGATCAATGTTATAAAAATTTTGATTCTGTTACGAATGTTGGAGATTCTAATTTGTGTATACTTTTCCATATCATTTACGTGGATAAATATTTTTCCTAGGATACTTTATATGATGAGTGTAACGGCGGACAGAAGTAAATTAATTAATTAAGAATGAAACTAAATAAAATTGTGTTTTTTTAAAATATTAACTTGTTTAGTTAAATTAATGCATATATATTTTTTAAAGAGGTGCAAGGTGCTTAAAGACCTTTTGAATTCTTTAATGCCACATTCATTATTGAATAAGAAAAAAAGAATTAAGCTAAAATATTTTTTCTCTCTTATTTCTAAACAATTTATTTCTATGTAAAAGCTAGGAAAATTTTTTCTTCATAATTCTTTCTTAAACGGTATAATATGCTTTTGGTTTAAACTCAAAGCTTAGGAATGAATGAAAAAACTAACATATCCTACCGATTATTTTTAGCTTAAAGAATGGCAAGCGATACTCAGCAATAGTAAAGCACAGAGAAAGGAATTTAATGGTCTAAGTAGTCTTACCTAATGAGTAGAATTTTCTCTAAGTTGTTCTAAAAACAGAAGTTGGTTTTTTAAAGTTATGTTAGAACGTATTTTACCATATCACTGCAATTACTCTTTCTTATAACTTATATTTACTTATAAATCTTTTTTCTCACTAATTTATAAACAATTTATTTCGATTCAAGAGTTAAAAAAAACATTTTCTCATCATTCTAGAGATAGAGGTTGGTTTTCTAATGTTACGTTAGAACTTATGTTCCCATATCA